>CM039680.1:61391081-61601081 GCA_022537955.1 Schmidtea mediterranea | reverse complement strand
GCCTATGGCTAATTAAATTATTATTATTATTATTATTATTATTATTATTATTATTATTATTATTATTATTATTATTATTATTATTATTATTATTATTATTATTATTATTATTATTATTACAATTCCTATCTACCAGGTAGAGCGCGATTATCATGTCAAATTTGATTTATTAGCCTATGGCTAATTAAATTATTATTATTATTATTATTATTATTATTATTATTATTATTATTATTATTATTATTATTATTATTATTATTATTATTATTATTATTATTATTATTATTATTATTATTATTATTATTATTATTATTATTATTATTACAATTCCTATCTACCAGGTAGAGCACGATTATTATGTCAAATTTGATTTATTAGCCTATGGCTAATTAAATTATTATTATTATTATTATTATTATTATTACAATTCCTATCTACCAGGTAGAGCACGATTATTATGTCAAATTTGATTTATTAGCCTATGGCTAATTAAATTATTATTATTATTATTATTATTATTATTATTACAATTCCTATCTACCAGGTAGAGCGCGATTATCATGTCAAATTTGATTTATTAGCCTATGGCTTATTAAATTATTATTATTATTATTATTATTATTATTATTATTATTATTATTATTATTATTATTACAATTCCTATCTACCAGGTAGAGCGCGATTATTATGTCAAATTTGATTTATTAGCCTATGGCTAATTAAATTATTATTATTATTATTATTATTATTATTATTATTATTACAATTCCTATCTACCAGGTAGAGCGCGATTATCATGTCAAATTTGATTTATTAGCCTATGGCTAATTAAATTATTATTATTATTATTATTATTATTATTATTATTATTATTATTATTATTATTATTATTATTATTACAATTCCTATCTACCAGGTAGAGCACGATTATTATGTCAAATTTGATTTATTAGCCTATGGCTAATTAAATTATTATTATTATTATTATTATTATTATTACAATTCCTATCTACCAGGTAGAGCACGATTATTATGTCAAATTTGATTTATTAGCCTATGGCTAATTAAATTATTATTATTATTATTATTATTATTATTATTACAATTCCTATCTACCAGGTAGAGCGCGATTATCATGTCAAATTTGATTTATTAGCCTATGGCTAATTAAATTATTATTATTATTATTATTATTATTATTATTATTATTTTATTATTTATTATTATTATTATTATTATTATTTATTATTATTATTATTACAATTCCTATCTACCAGGTAGAGCACGATTATTATGTCAAATTTGATTTATTAGCCTATGGCTAATTAAATTATTATTATTATTATTATTATTATTATTACAATTCCTATCTACCAGGTAGAGCACGATTATTATGTCAAATTTGATTTATTAGCCTATGGCTAATTAAATTATTATTATTATTATTATTATTATTATTACAATTCCTATCTACCAGGTAGAGCACGATTATTATGTCAAATTTGATTTATTAGCCTATGGCTTATTAAATTATTATTATTATTATTATTATTATTATTATTATTATTATTATTATTATTATTACAATTCCTATCTACCAGGTAGAGCGCGATTATTATGTCAAATTTGATTTATTAGCCTATGGCTAATTAAATTATTATTATTATTATTATTATTATTATTATTATTATTACAATTCCTATCTACCAGGTAGAGCGCGATTATCATGTCAAATTTGATTTATTAGCCTATGGCTAATTAAATTATTATTATTATTATTATTATTATTATTATTATTATTATTATTATTATTATTATTATTATTATTATTATTACAATTCCTATCTACCAGGTAGAGCACGATTATTATGTCAAATTTGATTTATTAGCCTATGGCTAATTAAATTATTATTATTATTATTATTATTATTATTATTATTATTATTATTATTATTATTATTATTATTATCGAAATTTATTTAAAATTTAGCCTATGGCTAACTAATTAAAATTTATTATTATTATTATTACTATTATTATTATTATTATTATTATTATTATTATTGTTATTATATTGAATAAAAACCAAATTTTTAAATTTGGATCTTGTCAAATGAATAGATTCGAGGGCGAATCTTCATTAAAGAGGGGAGATATGTTGGGGTATCACGAAAAAGCACAGTAAAATCGATAAAACACAAAAAATGATAAAAGTGCAATATTAATTAAAAAATGTATAAAATTCGAAAGTAATAATGATCGGGAGGAAATTGGTATGGTTGAACGCCAAATTGAGAGACGAGTCCGGAAATAATAATAAAAATTGAGAGAGGGGTCCCTAGAAAATGATATAAAATAAAAAAGGAAATTAATTACTAATGGGAAGCCCGAGTCAATGGGAAGCCCGAGGCAATGGAAAACCCGAGAGATGTGGAAAAGCCGAGAGCTGAGGAAAACCCGAGAGATAAGGAAAACCCGGCGCATAGACGGAATAATATAGTAGGATAAATTAGCCTAAACAACGTCAAACGTTGTTGACAAATGTCGGTCTGAAAGGTAATTATTAATGATAATTTGATAATGCAGAACCTATTGTTGACAATCGTCGGAAAACAGTCTGAGCAGGAGTATAAAAGAAAGAGGGAAAACACGAGAGGACCATAACTCATCAGACAAGAAAAGAGGACCAGAATTCATCAGACAAGAAAAGAGACATTATCAACCAGACAAGAAAGGACAATTATTATTAACTAGGTACGAGAGAGCAGATATTATTAACTAGAGTGAATCGACGTGAACGAGCAGTAGCTAGGTTAGTAGAGAAATCCAAATCCAAGTAAAAGTCAAGGTTATCTATCAGACAGGGTGGTTCTCCCTTGGACAACCTACCCTAAGATAATCCGAGCCAAACAGTGGTTAAAAGATGCAAATCAAGTAGTGAAATTGTGATTACAAATATTGAACCAAAGGATTGATTTGTTATTGTGATAAAGTGCAAATAAAATTATTCTGTGTTGGGTTTGCTTATTTGATCGAAAAAGGACACGAGGAGTCAGAGGGAACCGACTTTCAATAATAATAACCCAACAGCATTATTGCTCTTTCACAAAGAAGGATCGATTATGAATGAAAATATTAAATGGAATTTACACAAATTAATATTTTATTCAAATTATCAAATGGAATTAATTTAAATAGTGTGCAATTATTACTTATATTTAGCAGTTATTATTTATTACTTATAGTTAGCATTTATAATTTATATATTTTTCAAATGTTAAATTATATTATTATCACTTGTAATGTATTTTTTAATTTATAATTAATACATTTCTTTTTAAATTAAATATTTTTTATCTTTTCGCAAATGATTTATTGTCAGTTTCCTATAATTATTTTTGGATTTCTGTAAAGTAATTGTAAAATAATGCGCCAAAATTTCTCAAATATAAAAGAAAATATTTGTCTAAAACAAAAAAAAGATAAATTAAATTGACAATTTAAAAATAGTAAAATTCTTAGCTTTAAAGACAAATCTATATTGTATAACCAATTATTAAATGTAAAATAAATTCGTTTAATAACTCGAAATAATTAACATGTTTATAGTAATAAATAACATTTAAAAAAATGTTAGTAATTTCGTTTAAGACAAATTATCAAAAAATGTTTCTCTGCTTAAATAAATCATTTAATATATTTTCTAAATATTCATTGGTTCCTGTCAAACCATCAATAACTTTTTTGGACCACTTAAAATATTCAATAACGCGATTTTCGTCCCATCCTACAGGTGTATCACGATTCAAGTCTCGGAGATTATAGATTTTGTCAGCTAATTTCACTAATTTTGCTTTGTGACTTTTGAATGGAGCATTTAAAATTTGCGCTGCTTTTCTTTCATCTCGAGATAGACTTTTGTCATCAGTCACTTCTTTAACCATATCTAAAAATTCAAATTCAAAATATTTCAATAACAAAATACAAAAATCAGATTTTGAATATTAAATATCCATGTTTATATTAATTTGCCAATTATATATAAAAAAGTATATTTTACTCAAGTATTTCTACAAAGTTGTGTTACAAAATCGTAAAAAATAATTTTCTATTTAATGATAATTAATAAATGATTTTGCTTTAAAAATTCCTTAAGCTGTAAAAAGATTAGTATAATATTGTTGGGCCAAAACACAATTTTGTTTAAATGAATCGGTAACAGCACGCAAACACAACACGCAGATTTAAAATCAGACCCATAAAACATCAATTAACCACGTTAAAATACAAGAAAGAAATAATTAAAATATAAAATCGAAAAACATAAAAATAAATTAAAATAATAACAAGGTGCAACAAGATCCACACAAAATAAACACAGAAATAACATGAGAACACGAAAATTTGACGAAAATTTGACAATTCACCTAAAAAGAAAGAGTTCACGAAAGTTGGAACTAAAATTAAATAATTGGAAACAATTCAGTTAAAAGTCAAAAACTAAAATTGTCAAATTAAATCACGAAAATAATAAAATTAGAATATACAAGAAAATCACAAGGTCAAATTTTGTTTTACTAAATCAAATTTAACACCCAAGGTTAGGGTCATACAATAGGTATATATACCGATTCATTTTCACAGAATTTTAAACAGTTTTTGTAACTAAAAAACTCGAATACTCGTCTTACAGAACAATTTATTTCTACGATTTTACGATGTAAGTGAAGGAATATCCGAACACTTCCTCCACGTCGCGCACAAACAACCTCATATGTGGTCTGTTTGGGCGTCGGCGCGGGGAAAGGTTTGTAATGAAATTTGTTGATGGATGATGCCAATTATGTTCAAATAAAACGTTAAACAAAAAGAATTATGTCGAAATTTTTCCCGCCCACAGCCGATACACCACCGCAAGACAGTAAAATCAACATACCTAAATCGAACTGTGTAGGTGCGGTGTAAGTCCGCCAATAGTTCGTGCCCGTGAAGGCTACGGCGTGAGAACGCAGGAGCTGGAACGTCAATATTATTCCGTATAGGGGAAAATGGGTTGAAGAAGGAATAGTCTTTTGGCTAGTCCATCATCACCCAATTCCTGAAAATTCGACCTAACTTATGATGATACAAATCGGATTAAAATCAAAACACTGAGTAGTCTAGTGGGCACTCACAATCTCTTAATATCGACACAATTTAACCTAAGGTCAATTAAGGGAAGGTTACGGGGAAACTAATGCTAAGAATCTTTGCTATGTCAATAATTTACGATAACAGAAATTAAAAATACGTGACTTAAATTCATCCTAGTTAGAAGTCGGTTTCATTCTCTAAAATTCTTTATATATTAAATCACAAAATCACAGTTTTATAATACCCCCAATTTTGTTGATATATTAAAATTAAAATTTGTATTTATCACTACGCGACCACTAAACAATTAAAAGAAAATTATGAGCCCGACTCTAAAATGACTATGAAGACATATAATTTACGATAAAAATTAACATTTCGGTTCTTACATTTATTAGAGGGGTTACTTAATCCCAGTCTGGTAGGAGGACGAATGAACGACCTGACAGCTACCCTCGCTTACGACATTTATTAATTTACATTGTTAATAGTAGGATGAAAGCAATAAATTATCAAAATATATAACCATTTTTCACAAAAAATGAAGCACAATGAGCAATGATAATAACCGTAAAACGTTCGGAGTAAATCTTCATACCACATAATACAGAAACACAACATCTCTGATATTAATTTCAAATTATTTACCCAAATACTGGCGTATACAATAAAAGGAACAAATACATTTAATGGATCAAAACCCATTGATAAGGAATAACAAATAGAAATGAAAATAGAGGAACTTCAAAACGAATATTTGTCCGAAAGTTAGATGACGCTGAACATTCCAACACAGTAACATGATCAATTGTACCCACCGAAGCCACTATATAGGAGATCCACTGATGAATCGTAATAAGAGTCGTTCCACTGAGATAACCTGGACAATAACTACGAAGGGAATACACTCCGGCTTGCCGAACGTGTGAAACCTGAAAATCGAGAATTAATTATAGTAAGTCTAATAAGGATTAAATCCGTACTGACACTCGATAAAATAGTCTGATACAACTAATAATTCCGCAAGAACAAGACTACGAGAAAGTAACCCGGATAACCAACGAGCTGCCAAAGTAATCACCATTAAATATCCACATTGCGGGTAAATCGCCAAATAATAAAATTTTTAATGAGGAAACCAAAATGATCCATAACTAGCCAAATCAATAGTAAATTCGACCTGACATTTCTATGGAATCAGACTGATCAAAATTCACCCTACATAGTTAAGAAAAAAAAAGCACACTTGTATGCGACCTTTGACATCATCAGCATGTACGCGAATAGAAAATTCGATTTCAATTCGCACACCGACTCCTGTCTGTCATAGACAGCATACATGCGCGTATATAAGTGAATAGCCAGTCGTGGAGTTCTATTTTTCATTTCCACTAAAATGTCGCAACATTCAAGAATCCTAAGAAAGTTTTCGTGCGATGACCCATGTAAGGATGAGGCCGACGAGGTTACAATGGAGTCAAAAATGAAGACACAAGAGGGTGAGCTTATTAAGTTTTTTATTATGAGGAATTGATTACCATTACGAGACAAACCCAAAAGTTGACACAGCTATCCACTGCAGACCATTATGATTCAGAAAACCAACGTTTTTCAACCGTTTTTCAACAAACCGTGTTAATCAATATGTGAATCAATATAATTTCGTATAACTCAATTAGTTTATTAGTTTTCTAAACGTATTGATCTACCACTCACCAACAAAACCGATGGGAGCTATGCCGCCCCACTCGGAAGCTCGAGGACCATTTCAGTGCAACCTAAGATCTATTACCCAATTAGGTATCTCCATAGGGAGAGCGAATAGAATCGACTTTCGTTGATCACCAGCAGTAAAGACGACTATTATGGGTAGAAAACAATTTAAAAATTAGTTACATTTGAAATTTCCTTTTCATTGGAATGCTTTAATATTGATGATATTTTTATTCAAATTACAATTTCAGGTCATGCATGTTCTATTTTAGATTCGGTAAGATTTATAAAAGTTTTATTTAGACAATGAATTTTTCTTTAATCTCTTCAATTATTTTAGTTTATGAGAAATTTTATTATAGTAAAAATTTTCCCTGTCCTGTAATTCCAATCAATCTGCATGAACGACTTATGAATGATTTAAATACTTTCTACGATAGATTTATTTACCTTGTACAGCTATTAAAGTTTGTTTGTGGTTACTTAGAGTAAAGGTATATGTTTTTATATAGAAATAAATTATTGCATGTAGCAGACGTTGAATTATGGCCAAACTGTGATGATTTACGAAAGTTGGAAATTTTTTTTAAATCAAAGGCTGTTAGGAAATATTTGACAACACTAACTACTACGAAGTAAATACACGAACGAAATCGGAAAAACAGACCAAAATACATGCCTTAGCTGAATCCAACGACTTAACAACACCCTACGTGAACCAGACCACAGCAGCGTTTTTTTTCGAAAAATAAGTGCAATTAATCTAATAACTCACGATCGACTAGTTATACGAAATAGGTGTGATAACCCACGAACGAGTAAGCCAAAAGTCCATTTAGTAATTCGAGTCTACTAATTATTAAAAATAAAGTGGATAAATCGAAATGATGCCTGAGTTGTTTCTTTAGATAATTCATGAATCGACGCATCCCGAATCACGCTACGATTCCCTGCACACTCGGCTGCCAGGTGAACTCCGAAGATGCTGATCTCCCATTCGTCGCAATCAAGAGAGAACCCGGCCGCAACCCAGCCCGAGAAATCAGGGGACAGGCCGAATACCTGTTAGCCCGATTGGAAGAGCACCAACGTCAAACGGACCGGCAAGTCGAAAAAGCGAGGCGGTATCTGAATGAGGTCAACAAGGACATATCAACAGGAAGAATCCCTAGTACGGATGGGTATGCCCCTCCGTACAATACCTCCTTCAATCTGGATGATCCAAGATTAAACGTAAATATGGCAGTTCTCAACGTGGTAGTCCCATGAAAGATCCTACCACAGGAAATGCGAGGAGAAAAAAAACAACCGGGTGGCCACCGCGAGCACTCGAGAATATCCAAGATGGAGTAACAATCGACATCGTCCAAGAGCCGACTAACTATAATTTGTAATGAAAATACATTTTTCTTCTGACTCACAATTACTTTCTTCAAGAATTAATATTAATAGAGAGTAATTTAGTTTCGATAAGATTAAGATAAACTCTGCTGACCTAAGGATATGAACGAGACGAGTACCATTTACGAGGCGTCATATGAATTAATGTCGATTTTCCATTGTAGATATGGACCCCTGTCGAATCCTGCAGCGGGAATTGAACCAGACACGAAAAATAAACACAGAAATGCACCAACAGATCCTGCAATTAACAAAAGAAATTCAGCAGGTTAAGGCTATCTGGGTAGAGCCGAAGAAAGTCAAAGCGCTCTATAAAGATGAGTGCAGCGCAGAAGGGTTGGGCTGAAGAGAAACAGCTTAACCAGAGCCAGAAGACTCAAATTCGAGACCTGGAGGTGGCGCTATCTGCGTGCCAAGAGGGCACGGCGGTAAACTACTCCCTTGTGTTCTCACCGGCACAGTTGGCCTACAGAGACACGATGGCAGCCACAATACCCGCAAACACACCATTCAAACATCGCCCTGGAAAATCGGAGCGCGCTAAACGTCGAGCCGCCCAAACGAAAAACTGAGACTTTCCGCTGTTATCATATTACGTTGTTATTTGACTTTTAAATTCGTATAAGTAGTGAAAAATCAAAAATTACGAATTCACATCGAAAACAAGCCAGAGAAAAAAAAACTAAACGCACCAGTGAGGCACTAGGAAGAGAAAGTGCACATAAACCTTCTAATAGTAGCGCGTTGAACCCATTTTGAGGTCGGGCCAGAGTAGTTCCTTCGTGGCGCTCACCTTTGGCGATCTCAAAACCAATGGTTACACTACCAACGGGTAACTATTTGGGGCAAAGAAAAATTCTATTTGGGGTCAAGGTCATGCAAACCATAAATCCCATAATATACAGTTTCTATGAAAATGATTTTCGTTTTCTTACGACTTGTTTTTCTTACAATGTCTTAATAAAAGAAATAAAGAAGTAAATTTAATGAAAAACTGAAATAAGCAAAAGAATAACGAGAAGTATCAATAAAATAATTAAAATGAAAAACAATATAAAACGTTACGTAAAAAATTTGAATAAATAATTCAGAGAAGCAAATACCAAGTAAACCGAATGTCTAGCAAAACAATTATACGGCGAAAATTCTTGTGATAATGTGATGTTGGTATGAATAATTAAGCCTGCTAGTACAATTTGCCGTAGAGTTATTTTGTTATTTATTGATGCAACAAGTTTCGCTAAATCGTCGTCAAAAGTTTCTTTCAAAAATATTGTAGATTCATTCGAAAGAAATTTGCATCATTGATCGAGTTCTTCTAAACGTAACTCTCGCCAATTACCAAACAAACCTAAACTTTAAAAATCGACAGTATACCTGCACTGTTTCAGCCGAACATTTAATTAATATCACGATGTGTGTGCGTGAAGTGTAATGTGTCTGTGTATGCACAAATTGAGTTATCAGAATTGATTGAATTTAAAATTTGTTTTGTAATGGTTCTTTGGAATATATTATCGAAATTAATGGAATTGTGTGATAATGCATTTTTTGTTTAATGAAATCAGTGGGAAGTTGATTTAAGATTCTGTTAAAATTAAAAATTTATAATAATTTTAATTTATTGAAAATAAAAAAAAGATTTTGTGAACTATTGAATTTAAAAATTTGGTTGAAATTTAGTTTATAATTTAGAAACTTGTCTAATTTTTCTTATTTTGAAATATTCTATTGGAATTTAATTCACAAAGGTCTTTTGGCTATGAAATTAAGTGGCTTCAAATAATAGTCAAATATTCAATTAAAAGAATAAAATTATTCGAAATACCTGTCCCAGAAAATTTGGTAGTTCCCCAAGAATCTGTTCCTGTCTATTGTGAAGATGTTACATTTTTTTAAATACGAAACATTTTATTAACAATAAACTTTCAATCACCTTGAAGATTCAGAAATCGCCACTTTGCGATAAGTTCAGCTTCAAGCAAAAGTTGAAAACATCACGAGCACCTTATTCAAACCAAGAAAAGTATAGCAGTTTAATCAGGAGATCCAGAGACTAAAAAAATACCACGACGATCTCATAATCAAAATGGGAGCGTAGTGTTCTAATTGGTGACCAATCAAAAGCTCTCATGAAGATATACCAACACGCGCGAACTTGATTCCGTCTTATCATCAACCATCTCCCGAAGCTCTAACCACCAAATTCCAGAAAATGGGAAAATTCAAAAAAAAGATAATCGAAAAGTGTTTGCAAACACGAATGACTTGGGTTTAAAGTAAATCACTGAGCACGAAATACCTTTACTGGACGAAACACCAATAAAATTCAGACCATTCAGAATCCCGTATGTACATCAAGAGGAAAGTAACAGGTAAATTAAAGCAATGAAAGATTTCAGAATAATACGAGACAGCTCTTATCCATTTTCATCGATTTTGATCGTTTAAAAGAAAGATGGTGAATTACAATTTTGTGTGGATTTTAGAAAGTCAAATCAAGTGCCAAGATACATACTCAATACCAGTCCCACAGAAGATGTTCAATCAAATGGGAGAGGCAAAACTGTTTATGGTGATCGATTTAAATAAAGTATATTTTAAAGTAAAGGATGAAAACAAACGAAAAATTGCATTTTCAGATAGCAAAGGGCTTTTTGAATTTAACGTGTTACCGTTTGGGTTAACAAGAGCCCCAGCTACATTTCAGCGAGGTATCAATTTTATCCTACGAGATTTATCACGAGAGATATATTGTTAACATTATAAATTTTCAATGAGTTTTTACGAACACTTAAAAGACGTAGAAATAGTGTTTATAAATTTCCTTAGATTAATTCAGTCAAGCTTTTTCACGACTTCATATTCATTTTAGAATAAGAAAGCCTGACAAGGCGTTATAGTTGAATGAATAATAGACACAGTGGTGAATGAACAAGAGACCTGCACAGGCCAATAAAGCTTTTACCCGACCCAAAACTGAAATGGCTTGAACCGACCCGAAAAAAAGAAATTCAAGCTTAAAAATTGTAATTATCCAATATTATTTATATATGAGTACGTATACTTATTGCTTATATTATTTAAATACCGCAGAAATGTGTTGACGTTAATATATAGTTTAAATCGATTACAATAATAATTTTTTCCGTCAAAAACTGAGAATAATGGCGTTTAATAATATAATGGGGCTCAATCATAAATACCGTAATAGATGAAATCATATTTATCAAAAATTTTATACTACATTTTCAAGTCTATGGGTATCGAAATTTTGGCTAATAAAAATTAAATTTATCGAAGCAAGGAAATTTACTCACGTAAATGTTATTTTAATCCATTCATCATTGGGGTAAAAAAATTATATTTAAAATTCATAGAAAAAAAAATTTTATTAATTTTTAAATTAAACCCGAGCTTCACCAGAACCCGAATGAAATAACAAAATATCGGCCTGTACAGGTCTCTGATGTGAACTAGTCGTCGACAGGTTGCTGAGCATTCACTGACTCCGTAACAGTTTGCTTCATCTCATGATCTCATGTATTTCTAAATCCACATGATTGATCATAATCCTTTGCTATTAGTTGAGTAAAAAAATATATAGATCCTGAGAAAGTTTTACAGTTATTTTTTATATCTTGAAAAATATTTCGAATACTATTTTTTGATTAGTTAACGTTTTCTTTAAATTGCGGAAACTAAATTTTTAAAAAATCTACTTCCGGTTTAAATATTTGTTTGATTATTAATTAAGCTTATATAAACATTTATAGAAAATGTTTAAGAAAAGTATTTTTATTGTTCCATATAATTATTATCAAATAACGGAATAATTTTAGATAAATGTCAAACCTTATCAAAATCCTTTGACCGTGTTTCACCGAAGACTGAAATATATAAACAAAAAAATGACAAATCTGTAAGATTTAATTTTGAAATCAATTTATTAAATTCAATAAATTTTAGAAATTCTTTGGGAAATTTCATTTTAATTTTGAGTCATCTTTGGTGCGTGCAGTACCAATGATGATTTTGTGGGATAAGAAAATCTTTCCGAAGAAACCCTATAAACAGTTTTATAAGTATTTAATGAAAAGTTATATTAATGACCCTGTAAGAGAAAACATTTATTTATTTATTATATTTCATTATTATTCAGGTGAGTCAAATCGATTTAGACATTGAGGATTATTTGACGAAAGAAGAACTGTCAAAGTTTAAAAGCTTACTTCCAGATCGAACGTTTCTCGTTTGGGCTACAGTCGCAGAACTATATGTGGCAGAAGATCAAATGACCTATTTGCTTGCTAGTAAAGGCATTCTAACTTTGGAAATAATCAAAGAAAAAGGCAAATTATTTTTCAAAATTTACGATATAGAGGTAAGATTTGATTTGCATGAAAACTGTTTGATGAAAGATAATTATTTCAGAAAATGAATTGTGTATGGAAATTAGAAATTGGAATTCCATTTCCTTTTCACTGGATTAGATCTCATCCGAAATTATTTATGATAGAAACTGAAAAATTTCCGGCAGTTCTCGTTTTAGCCAACGAAAGCGATCATCTGACTTTCAAGGAAAATTTAGATAAATTAATTAAATACCAAATGTCATACTTTTTACTTTCTGATAATATGTAAAAAATGATTTCGATTTAAATATATTTTATTCTTATTATATTTTACGGATTGTCTCTTAAAATCTGAGTTGAAAAAACATTACTAACAATTGTATAATAATATTTTCAAATATTCGTTGATATCCAAGCATGATGAATAAATGATGAACCGAATATTAAACAAAAATTTACAAAAACACCACACCCTTTTGAATTGTATGAATGAAGTATTTTTTTTACATTATTAATATCTAATTTATTCTGTATAAACGACGCAAAAGTCATGCCAAGGTTTGTGAAAACAGAGATTGAGGTGCTTGACAAAATTCAAACATATTCAACCTTTACTCAAACTGTCTGGTTATACTTTTGTGAAGAATCAGAAGAAATTTAAATTGATAATCTTTGAGTTATTTTAACCTCAAAGAAAATTGAATTATTATTAAAATATTTATATTTTCAAATATCCCTGGCTGGTAAAACAATATGTATCTTAAAACATTTCAGCAGGAAAACTGCATAATTTAAATAGAGTTAATGTGTGGAAATTTTTTTAAAAACACGTCGATGTGGAACCCATTATATATGGTATTAAAGTAATTAGGAAACAGGCGAGAGTCAACAAGTCAAAGTGATATTCTAAATTAATTCAAGGAAAAACCAATAAAATATTTAAATATAATCAAAGGGTAAAACCAGGAAAATATTTTAATCTCTACAAAGAAAAAAAACAACAATTGAAAGAAAATAAAAATTGAAAATTTATATACAATAAATTATCAATCCATAACTGAAAATTTAGTTACAAGAAATTATAAATTTATGTAATTAACTTAAAATTCTTTATTTCTAATATGATTGTTTTTATTTGTATATCTCATTCAATATTATCAATAAAATCCTTTTAAATCCATTGAACATAATCAAAAAAATTAAAAAGCAAAACGTTTAAATTCAAAATTTTAATTTTTAATTTAACAGACCAATACGGACAGTGATGAACAAATTTTGAATCAAAAGAAAACCAGAATTCGAGGAAGAATTCTAATTAAAGGGGGAGATATGTTGGGGTTATACAAAAATATAGTAAATATAAATACTAAAATTTGAAAATTATTGGGTTAAATAAATAAATATTTGTTTAAAATATGTTTTAAATCAGTTTAGTTTAATTTACAATGTTTGTCAACCACATCTATACCGAAAAAGGGTTTCTTCTCGTTCAAACCTCATGTCATTTACAATTATCGACTACTGCTCAGTGGACATATCTATGCTTGTTGCATAGATATGTACATCGACTATCTATGCTTGTTGCTAGTCGATGTACAGGAAATTTCTTTCATTATAGATTTCCTCTTAGCCAATGATCCCGATTCCGGTTTTATTTCTGCTCTCTCCCACAATTGGTATCAATATTTCCAAATAGGCTTTCCAAATACTCTAAGATTTTCAATACTCGATTATCAAGTACTTTAAGATGAGAAAGAGAGCTTCCATTAAGGAGGTCCGCTAAGAAAGAGTTCTTTGAATAGGGAAAAATGGAGATTCTGGGGAGGGGGGTCCAAATGCTTAGGACATCCCCAGAAGCATTGGTCGTACATAATGGATTAACGATCTATTTAAATTTTTCTTTTTTATATACAATATATTATAACTCAATATATATTATTCTCAATTTTTTAACCAATATTGTGTACTACTACATATAATGTTGAAATTAAATTTAGTCTATATGCTTATAATTATTTAAATTTCTTCTAAAAAAAATATTGCTTATATTTGGAGGGGCGTCGTAAATGGATGCTCCCATATTTGAAAAAATATAAATAACAATAAAAATATACTAACAGTATAATATCAAAATCATTTTAATTTATTATTAAACATTTATTTTAGGAATAAAACTGAATTGAAAATTTCAAAGTTCAATCTGGTTCGCAATTTTGTTTTAACCATTACAGCGATTAAAACCAAACGTTTAGTTCAAGTTGATGTCGGTTTAATAACTAAAAAGGCATGGTACAACATATCCAATAAAGATGTTCTTTGCTTATGTAAATCAAATTTGCGAAAATAATTTTTAAATTGTTTTTGTAAATTATTTTCAGCAGAATTTTGTAATTGTAATGATGTATTAGTTATTGAATTTATAGTTTTCTAAGCTCCTCGCGCATATTTTGATCACCAGCTGCAGTTTGTTCTTGTATAGAATGATTGGGTTGTTGGATAATGAAGGTAGGTACATCACCACATTTGTATTGAACAAATATTATAGAACGAGTCGAAAACTTATAGGGTTAATGTTTACGCCGAAGAGCGATCTTAAGAGGCAGTTAAAAATAATTCCCAACATGCTACTGACAACAACTCCAACCAGTGCCTAAAATAGTGTGCAAATGGGCATAATATGTGTATTATCTTAATAAAAGTGTGCAGTGTTTTTTTTATGTGTATGTTAGTATTATTTGTTTTTGTAATTCAGTGGTTCTTAACCTTTTCGGGATCACGGAGCACATTTAATTACATGAAACCTTCCCGGAGAATCAGACCAAATAACATTGATTCCAGTAATTTGGATTAGATACGGAAATATATAAAAAAATTTTTATTTATTCAAGTCAAATAATAATTATAATATACATAATATAAAATAAAATCAACAAAACTAAATTGTTACAAATTCAAAATAACAATAAAATATAATAAAAAATTCAATGGGATATTTGAGCCTGGCGAGTTTTACATATTTCGCCAATATTAGGTATAATATAAGGTATTGCTACCCTCATTTCCTCTTCTAGATCGGTAAGTCTTTCTCGTCTTTTAGTTTTTATATTGGTTAATGTTGAGAATCCTAATTCACAAAGATATGAGGTAGCAAATTGTAATAAAATCGTGATTGCCTTCTTAGATAGAGATGGGTATTCTTCTTGGACAAAAATCCAAAAATGTTCATTTGACATTTTTGTGAACTCCGTTTTCAGAAACCGATCTGTTGACAAGGAAATAATTTCTTCTTCTTCTTGTAAAGATAGTTCCATATTTGAAAATTCAAATGTCCCAAATAGATTTCGTATCCAGTCATAGGATTCTAATTTAAGAGATGGAAAGTAACACGCGATTTTTTCATCCAATATTGTTAGATGTTCTATTATGGCAGGAATATTATCTGTTACATTATTTGTTTGAATTGAAGGAAACATATCAAGCGTATTGTTTTTTGCTATTCGATTTTTCCAATACAATATTTTTTTATTGAATGCCAGTATTTTATCCGTGGATGTTAAAATATTCTCATTTTTACCCTGAATACTTGTATTCACTGAATTTAAGTATTTAAAAAAATCAGCTAAATATGCCAATTTAGCACACCAAATATCATTTTTCAAAATTTTTAACAAATTTATTCATAGCGACATTTTGGAAATAACACAGCAGTTCATCTTTGAGCTCCAATAAACGACATAGGACTTTACCGCGAGACAACCATCTTATTTCAGTATGAAATAGCAAACTTTCATACTTAGCATAGATATACAAAGTTTTTTTTCTTGATTTTATATAATTTACTATTTATACAACTTCATCCAATACAGATTTTAATGTGTTTGGCAATGTTTTTGAAACTAAAACTTCCCGATGTAAAAAACAGTGTGTAGATATGATATTTGGATTATTTTCCTTAACAAGTGTAACACATCCTTTAATAGATCCTGCCATTGATGGACATCCATCTGTACAAATTCCTACGCAGAAATCCCATGATATTTGTGATGTTTTAAATATGTGGTAATACAATTAAAAATATCTTTTCCTGTTGTATGTTCTGTAAGCTCTCTGCAGCAAAGAAATTGATTCACTATTTCATTTTCATCAATGAACCGAACGAATGCAACTAATTGAGCTTTGCTGCTAATATCAACAGATTCGTCAATTTGCAAAGCAAAATATTTCTTGGAAAGTTTATTATTAACGATTTTTTCAATATCCTGTGACATGTCTTTTATTCTTTTTTTTATTGTATAGTATCACTTTTTTGTCCACATACAACTGAGACGATTAGTGTCTTATTATATAATAAAGACATAATTTTGAAAATTTGTTCTAATAAATTCGTTATATGAGTTTAGCTTTCGTTTCGCAGAGCGCCTGGGACAATATTGCGGAGCACCGGTTAACAACCACTGCTGTAATTTGACGCTGTAATAATGTGCAATCTACTCTATTCGACAGTTCCAAACACATGGGATTCAAATGATTTACTACAAAATAGTACAAATCAAAAGATGACTGTATGTGTGACCTGGATGCGCATATGCATAACATGTTTAAAGATTCATTTATATGCATGTGTTGAGCAGAAACAAATATTTTAAATTGGTGTTTATCTGGCACGACATCCGATAAAATCAGGACGCACCAAATGCAAATGGACGAAAAACCATCAAAAATAGCCTACTTAGCATTAAATAATATAAAAAGTAGAAAAATGAGTAGAAAAATACAAAAAATATATAAAAAATAAATAAAAATATTTTAAAAAAATCAAAAAACATTAAATTTTAGCAAAATTAACCTTTTTCATCAAATTGGCTCCAAATTCAAAGAAAACGCTTATATTCTAGAAAATAACTATGAGAACTAAGCTTAAAATGTAATTAGAAACTTTAACAAAAACGAATCACCAAAATTTGACAACTTGGGAAAAAGTGATTAAATATGGTGAAAACGTGTAGGCGTTTTTTTACCGCATCAGAAAACATGCATGTGTGGGGTTTCTGGTTAGTGTGACCTTGACTCCATACATAATTATTTTTTCTTGCCCCCAATGACGTTGGAAATGCAACCATTGGTTTTTGAGATCGCCAAAGGTGAGCGCTGTGAAAGCACTACTCTGGCCCGACCTCAAAGCTGGTTCAACGCACTACCGATAGAAGGTCTGCGTGCGTTTTTGCTTATCCTCGTCCCATCTGCGTACTTTGGTTTGTCTCGTCGCGTAGAATTATTCCTATTTTAATTTATACTTATACTGTCTAAGTCTTGTCATTATAAATCTTGTTTGAGATCAACAATTTAATCAACACCAATTTTTTAAGAGATGACAAAAGAAAAAAATATTCTAATCTGCTGGTTGAGCGGCTGGTTGAGTGGAATCACCACGTTCATGGCCTCTGACTCCTCGTCCAAGTTCGGATCGTCGAGATTGAAGGATACGTTATACGGTGGGGCGTACCCATCCGTACTCGGAATGTTTCCCGTTGCAACTGCCTTATTGATCTCAGCCAGATGTCGCCTGGCCCTGTCCACTTGTCGGTTTGTCTGGCGCTGATGTTCCTCCAAGCGCGCTAGTAAGAACACCGCCTGCCCTCGGATCTCTCGGGCTGGGTTGCGGCCGGGCTCACTTTTGATGGCCACAAAAGGGAGGTCTACTTCTCAATCGTCTCCTTGTGTGCCCGCGCGGAATTACCTCACTGGCGAGACTGAGAATCCCGCGTCCCATAGGGCCTGTCGACATCTGGTGGCTGATCGTGCAGGAAATCGCACCGTGACGTGGGACGCGTCTATCCAAGAGTGGTCTGCAAATTTTTAATCATTAAGTTATTTTAAGAATTAATGTCTGTATGCTTTTTACTATGATTATCTAAAAATAAATTTTAACATATAAATGGCAATGGGTTTTATTGGTGTTAAAATAACTATAGGGCGGCAGATTAGTGTAGGTCTGATTGTAGGATTCTTTGACGGTTATTGGCAGGAATACTGCAGTGAGTATCGTCTCGAGATTAAATTATTGTTTATCTGGCGTATTTTAGGAGAATTTTCATGCGTCTTGTTAGCAGTGTTTATCATACCTATTCGACTTGGACGGGTATTCGTGGTCTTTATAATTACGATTTGGAGCTCGTGCTAGCTCGTTTTGATCTACGAATTT
Source organism: Schmidtea mediterranea (assembly GCA_022537955.1). NCBI lineage: Eukaryota > Metazoa > Platyhelminthes > Tricladida > Dugesiidae > Schmidtea > Schmidtea mediterranea. The sequence continues at coordinate 61,582,277 of CM039680.1, read as the reverse complement.
CATTACGGAGTCTATACCACTATGTCCGTTCATTTTCACTAGTATTGGAGAAAAGTTTGACATCTGGGTCTTGTGGATTTCGCAGCGAGTTGTTTTATTCTCGTTGGGTTGTTATGTTGTTATTATTGTGATTGCTAATTTTCGGTTAATGCATTACCTAGATGCTTCGCGAGTACACTGTCATTTTCAGTCAAGCTAGTTGTTGGCATTCGCCAGAAATCACAGGTGGACGGGTCACGATATTAACTTCCAAAAAAAATCATGTAGAAATAACAAATTCAAAATATTGATGGTATATTTTATTAGATGCATAACGGAATCATGTGATTCGGCAGGAAATTCTATCGGATATCCCAGCATTGATAGGTCGCGGGCTGTCACTGGAAATGGTGCATAATTTGGTCGATCTCGTCTCTCAGGTTGTTCCTCATATGAATTTATAAAAATTAAACAAGTTGTAATGCGATACTGAACTTACCATCCTGCGGCGGGGCTGGCTCCCTTCCAACTGCGATATTTTCTCTTCGAGAATTACTAGTCTCTCCATTTCGTTGCCATTCGTGGCGTGGATCCATAGCTGTATGTGTTACTAGTAAAAATGAATGAAATTGTCACCACGCACTGATTTTATATCAACTTCCAAGGAAGTGCCACGTAATCGAAATTTTTGTTAATTGACTTCCAGTAAATTCCAGTCTGTGAGATTTTTCCAGTAATTTCACTTATTATCGGTTCGTGTTGTTTTCTACCCGGACTGTTATGAAACGTGTCGTTTTGATATTTTCCCTATCTTGTTGGCGTGTGAGTGAATTAGTCATGAATAGTAACTAACTAGTGGTGCAGTTGACAATTGATTCAGCCAAGATATCCTACCCGTATTAAATTTGCTCGACTACCCACACGTCGACATTTATTGATCCAATGTTGATATCTATATCTATCTCTGTCCTCTGGATTACATTAATTCTAAAGATTTTTTGGAATTCGTTATTTCATTGACCAGTGAATTTAGGTGAGGATGCTAATTTGTATTTCTTTTTATAATTATCCTATTCAGAGTTATTATGATTAATGTGGATCTTTGGAGGGAAAACTTCAGATAGTCATTAGTGTTTGTTGCCATTGATGAGAATCATGATTCGATCTACGGGTTTCGCTCCTCCAACCCTGACCATGGTGTATGGTTTCAAGTTCCTACGGACGGTTACAAATTTTCGTCAAACCTAATGTTCCATATTTTTAATGTCATTATGCTAATTTTTAGTTTCATTTGTGAATTTGACTTTTTAATTATGTTTGTCGGTATTACCGATTTTCAATCTTTTCATGTTGGTTGTAGAATAATTTTTACCTACTCTTCTATCCATGGTTTAACATAGTTGCTATATCTACAGTCATATTAAAATGTTTTATACTGAAATTGCTATCATTCATCGCGATTATAGCCCTCATGCTTGCTTGGTAATTAGAAATGTTTGGGGATTAACTTATGTAATGTTGTTTTATTATAGTCGAATTCCAGTGGGGTCGATTTATGCATTTTATTAATTTATTACAAATCAGTTTATCTTAACCCTGTTTTAATCGGGACTTTGCGGCGTATATCAGACTTCCCCTGTTAATAAACTATCCTGGTCGGTTATCCGCTTATTGACCCGGATTCCCGTTATTATTCCTGGTCATTACAATTTATTATCTCTATTTTTCCCAGCCGTCTACCTACTCCGGTTTACTTACTACTCTTGTTAATTTCACTAGTTATTTATTTAATTCATGATCGTAGCGAGGGATCTTGTTAGTATTATTTATTATCATTACCGATTTTTTTTATTAATTTATTTGATCGTGATCTAACATTTGGAATTTGTTCTCCTTGAACATTACCGGTACTATCTATTTATCGGGATCATAGCAATTTGGGGTTATTGTCATCGTCACTGAATTGGCTTATTCGTTTATTTAATTGTGACTAGGATAGCTGAAATTTTTTATCGTTAATTGTTATCCCTCCTAAGTTTATATTGGATTATTTATTTGTAACTATATTAGCTGAAAATCTATTCTCAATTCATTTTACCATTACGGGTTTCATTATTCAATTATTTAATCGCTATCGTGGAAATTGAAATTTATTCTCGTTAGATACTACTGATTTTTAGTATTTATTTAGTCACGACCATAGCAATGATTTACAACGCCCTCTCCCGTGATCCCTTTCCATTTGATCCTAAGAATATTTATGTCAATATTAGAATATTACGAGTGTCCACTGGACTACTCGGTGTGGTGATTTTGAGCCGATTGTCGTTTAAGATTTTAGGTCGAATTTTCAGGAAATGGGATGCAGAGGGGTAGTCAAAAGACTACCTCCCCACTTCCCAATTTTCCCTATAACGGACAATATTGATGTTCCAGCTACTGCGTTCTCACGCCGTAGCCTTCACGGGCACAAACTATTGGCGGACTTACACCGCACTTACAAAGTTTGGTTGGGGTGTGTAGATTTTAATAACTTGCGGTGGGGTGTCGGCTGTGGGCCGGAAAAAATTTGGACGAGAGTTTGTTTTTTTTCTGAATAAAACTTTTATTGGAATATAATTGGCATAAATACATTTTCACATTTGGCATTCATTGTTTTATACATCGCACATACAAACCTTTCCCCACGCCGACGCCTCAAACAGAGCTCATAGGAGGTTGTCTGGGCGCGACGTGAAGAAAGCTTCCGAGCATCTCTTCACTCACATTAAAATTCTGATTAGAGAAATCTGCTTCAAGTTTGCCAAAAACTGGATTAAACTGAGTAAACTGGCTCGAGTTTATGAAAACTAGTTATACAGAGTAAAACTACTTAAAATTATGTGAAAATGAATCGGTATATATAAATATCGTACGACCCTAACCTTGCGTGTTAAATTTGATTTAGTAAAACAAAATTTGGCCTTGTGATTTTCTAGTATATTCTAATCTTAATTTTATTATTTTTGCAATTTAATTTGACATTTTTATTTTTGATTTTTTAATTGAATTGTTTCCAATTCAAATTATTTAATTCTTGTTCCATTTAATGGATTTTCGCATTTTTTGATAAATTGTCAAATTTTGGTCAAATTTTTATGTTCTCATGTTATGTTTATGTTTATTTCGTGCGGATCTTGTTGCACTTTGTTAATATTTTAATTTACTTTTGTGTTACTTGATTTTATATTTAATTGTTTTTCTTTCTCATATTTTAGCATGGTTAGTTGATGTTTTATGGGTCCGATTTTGAATATTCGTGTTGTATTTGCGTGTGTTACCGATTCATTTAAACAAATTTAAATCTTGGCCCAACACATGTAAAACCCCCTTATATAAATCGATGCCAGATCGACACAATATAATAAAATATTTAATATATGTTTTTGTAAATGCTATTTGTGAAGAAATTTTTATAGTAAGGAAAAGTTTTTTTTTATTTTTATATTATTATTATCTTATCATTATTTTTGATTTTTTTAAACATCTTAGGATAGATGAAATTTTTATATAGGAGACTCTATTTATGTCGTTACCGTAATGTTTAGGTCTATAAATGCATTGGTTATACAAAAATATTCTTTATTCAAATAATATGATTTGATTTATAATTTTTTTACTTTTGAATTTTTGATCAATTTATTTAACAATAAAACAATATTAATGAAAAACAAAATAGAATGAATTTTCTTCGTATTATTATTATTTCTAAAATACGAATTTATTTATTAAAAAATTTTTTTTTATTTTATCATTAATTTTAAAGATTCTTGGGAAGCTGGGTCAGGATCACAATGACCAAGATTAACTAGTTCGAACACTGGGAGAAACAATCGCCGTGAACTATTTTAGAATGGAATTAATAATCGTAGAAATTTACCACAAATGGAAAATGTTGAAAATATCGATTGGGCAAATTATTTAAATCGCTACCCTTAATTTTTAAATATTCATTAGATTTTATTATTACTTTTGTTTTTATTAAATTCCGGTTATCGAGGAAAAACAGTCACTCGGAAACCCACCGAGAAAACAAGACGAAGCTCAAAGAAAATCCATGTTTTATTATTCAATCTAATAGTATAATTGTGTTAACCACTATTAATTTTGACTATTTTGTGTGTTGGGCCAGTACAAGATTTTGTTTAAATGGATTGGAAACAGCATGCAAACATAACATGCAAAATTTAAAATCGGACCCATAAACATCAAATAACCACCTCAAAATGCGAGAAAACACATAATTAAAAATAGACAATAGAAAAACATGAAAGTAAATTAAAATATTAACAAATGCACCAAGATATGCACGAATTGACATAGAAATAGCATAATAACAAAAGATTTGACCAAAAATTGACAATTTATGGAAAAAGAAAAGAGTTCATGAATAAATTGAATAAAAATAAAATAATTTTAGTCAGAAATGATTAAAATTAAAAGTTAATTATTAAATTGTCAAATAAATCGAGAAAATAATAAAAATTAGAAATAAATTAGACACATAATATCAAGGTCAAATTTTGTTTTAACGCATAAAAATTAACACGCAAGGTTAGGGTCACAGAACAGGTATAAATACCAATCCATTTTCACAAAGTTTTAATGCTTTTCACTCAGTGAATAACTACTCTTCAAGGGAACTTTTTACCAGTGATAGAAACAACTCTCGGCAACTATTTCCACATCACGAACGCAAGTATCTTTCAGGTAAGCTCTACTGGCTCGTGCATGTGGGAATTCTTTGTCGTACGATTTTGAATGATTGAAATGAGACGATAGTCAATTATGATATAATTGTAATGAATCAATATTTATATTCGAAAGATGAATTGTTTAATGCGTCGAAATTTTTCTGGCCCACAGCCACACAACATACAAGTCATTAAAATCAAATACAACTAGTCACACTGTGTAAGTGCGGTTTCTTCGCTTACAGTGTGTGCCCGTGAGAGTTCTGTCGTGCGTAACGACGGTCTCGAACGTAAATATTCCATTCATTATAGGGGCGGTGGGAAGATTGAGAACTAGTCTTTTGGCTGGATCTCTTTCACCCATCTCCCGAAAAATCGACCTAAATTTTCAAAATACGAATCGGCTAAAATGATAACACCGAGTAGTCCAGTGGACACACGTAAAATCTAATGTAAACACAAGAACCTTAGGACTAAATTAAGGCTCGGGAAGTGAGGACTTGATATCGGTGCGATGCAAAGAAATTAATTTTCATAAAATGATCAAAATGTCATTAAATTCATGATCAAACTATCTATGCGATGTAAAGAAATTAATTTCCATAAAATAGTTAAAATATCATTAATCGATTAAATAAAATAAATTCACGATCAAACTATCTATGTGATGAAAAGAAATTAAAGAATAAATTCATGATTAAAATATCGAAGTGATATAAAAAAAATTAAACAATTAAAGTCCTAGCTAAAATAACAAAAACTGATATTAAGGAATTAAAACACCAGTAATTGATCAAGATTCACTAAATTCGTAATAGGACGTAATGTAATGAGATTAATTTTCAAGCGATGGATAATTCAAATGTCTTTTGATTAATCTAGCATAATGAAATTCATGAGTAAAAATCGGAGTCGGCGTAGAGAAACTAGATCTCGTTTAAAAACTTGATAACTAAAGTGTCGATAAGTTGAGTAAAAGCATACGATTCCAAGAGAAAATATTGATGTAAGATAGAGTAATTAAATCTCGTAAAATGATTAAACGTATTGACAACCAATAAATAGATAACCAAATTAACGACTGAATTTTAATTTTGATTTGATTAAAGAGAAATGTGCGGTTAATCGATTAAAAGGGTAAGGTAGTGAGTAAATTAGCTAAAATGATTAACAATTAGACGGTAGTGAAAAGATACAAGGTAACTAAAATAATGATTTAAAGACCGATACTGGTGCAAATATACCAAATACCATAATAGGAAGGATAATTAGAACGTAGTAAATTAAAAATAATCCATATCATAACGCAATTCACGATTTATAATAATAGGATTAGTTGTCTTCAATGAGCTAGTTAAACATCCTAGACCAACGAATGGAAATCAAACACTATACACTGATAACAAACGATAAGATATCGTAAAATGATAAAAGTGATAAATAAAAACCCGATTAAATTGGCGAAAATAATTGAATATCGCAAGCGACAACAAAATATTAAATTGCATTAAAATCCAAATGTTGAAAATCATCGAATCACCAGCAGATTCTTCGTCAAAATACAGATATCGAGTCATCCTGTACAATGGTGTTCCTTAGGACAAGTATGCATAGTTAAATATTCCCGTCAGGCATATTCTTCGAAACAATTGGAACCCGAAGCCAATAGAATTTGTTTTAAATTACATGATCGAAAATGAGGAAAATTAATCCAGCGATGAAAGGGTAGAGGAGTCCATTCCATGAGTTGACCATAACATTGGCAAACTAATACACATTGAAATCAACGAAGAACAAATCTGATTAAATAATGAAGATATCTGTAAGTAAACCATAGACAGATCATCAGTCAAGTCCTTGACAAGGTAAACAGAACGTGAATCACTGACACCGACCCAATACCAGACGTCAAATGTTGAATAAACAACTGTCAAAAATCAAATCATTTACTGACCAACGAATTGATATATGATCATAATTAAAATGCGAGATCATCGACGTCGGTGACCACTTCAAAGGAATTGAACCGAATTAATTAAACATCAATGACCAAGTGTAAATAATAATAACTATTTTTCTGATTTTCTGACTTAGCCACGTCACTGTAAGCTTGGACTCATGTCTATAAAAGTACTAATAAAATCTTAAGAGTCATATTAAACCTCCACAATGAACTCTGGATTAATGAATGCCGAACGTAGTCGCAAGCGAACAAGTGCTTCTATACAGGGACGCACCTCAATCAATGATACCCTTATGTCGAGTGCGGAAGGACAGCGAGGTCATTTTCGTGGTTTTACTCTTATCAATTCACGTTAAAATCCCCCACATGTAGTAACGCGTAATTAACCTAATTTATTTTCATGAAACATACTACCCTTGCCTCATGAATAGGTTTTACAGCTACAATTTTATAATTAAACCATTTACTTGTTCAGATCGCCGAGACCCTCACGGAGGATGGAGTGATGACTCCCGGATCACACTTCAAATTTCGAACGCATCTGAGGCTCGGTATCGCCAGGCATTATGGGACAACGGATATGCCTTGTCCACTTTTGGAGAATCAAGCTGGCAGCGATGATCCGAAGACCGAGGAGACGAAGTGGAGTTACCAAGTATCGCCATCAAGCGCGAACCCGGCAGAAACCCAGCGAGAGAAGTCCGTCAACGAGTCGAATACACGGCCATGAAAATGGAGGAAATGGAACGCAAATACCATCGGAAAGCCATTCTAGCCAGACATCGATTGACCCAGATCAACCGGGATATAGCAAGTGGAGTCATCCCGAGCACAGACAGTTTCCCTCCGACGTATGGAGTCTCCTTCGAGTTGGATGACCCAAGGCTATTACAAATGACAGCCCCAACCAAGTTGGTTATACCAGAGGAGCTAATACAACCAGTCCTTCGCAATCGGCTCGGATCCCGCCGAACTGGAGATCACACTTACGCCAGTCGCCATCCCCAATGGACGTTTGTAGACAAGAATCAAAGAGATACTCATACCCATGAACCTAAGTGAACGCGACAATTGATTGTGATTAATTTGTATTTCTTAATAAATGTTAATGTTTTATCAGTTATTTAATTTTAGTTCTTATTGATACAATAATTGCACTAGTATAAATAAATATTATATGAGTTTTCGACTATTTTCGGTAAATTATAAATCCATGATATAAACGATAAATGAAGTGAAAAGCGAGTCGTGAATTCCGACTAAATAAATTAGATCAACAATACAGAATACCTGAGATTCCTGGAATTAACAACAGACCATGTTTGACCATTATGATAATTGAGAAAAGGGCCGACAAAATTCTAATCAATGTTAATGATAATAAAGTTTAAATATTTTAATTTAGAAATGGAAGCAACGAGAATACTCAACCGGGAACTGAAAGAGCTCAGACGAGAAAATGCACATTTACACCGTCAACTCCTCCAACAGTGCCAGGAGATTCAAAGACTAAAAGCCACTTGGGCGGAGCCGACAAAAATGAAAGAGATACACCAGCGTCTCACTGCAGCACAACAGGGCTGGAAAGATGAAAGAGAATTAAATCAAGCACAACGGACGCAGATCAAAGGATTGGAGGTCGCCCTGTTGGCGTGCCAGGAGGTTAGTGCAGTAACTTACCCTCTGGTATTCGCACCGGCACAACTGGCCTATCGCGACCAAGATAAACCTCAATCAGCCAACAAAAAAACTCGTCCACATGCAGACCTTGTCGAACCGAGCGATTACGTCGACGTGCCCAAGGAGTGCCTAAATGAACCAGCAAATTCGTGTCTTTTAAATTCAATCCATTTGGTTGATAATAAATAAAATTGTTTTAGTTCATTATGTTGTTATTTGCGAGTGAATATAGTAAAAGAATATAATAATGAGAAAGTAATAAAGGGACCTGAAAGAGAAGACGGACATAGGCCTTCTAACGGCAGTCCGCTGAACCCGACATAGGACTAAACATTAGCAGTTCTGATATCGGAACTCACCTTTGGAGGTCCTGTGACCAGTGGTTACAGTTCCATCGTTGCCTAGCAACGGGTAGCCATTGGCGGGCGTCAAATTATTTTGTATGTATGGGGTGAAGGTCATCCACACCACTAACCCCACATGTGTTTTTAATTTTATACTAATTTATTGAATAATTTTTTTATTATATAACCCCATCACCGAAGGAGATTCCAGCCAAAGGAGAAATGGCTACATAAGTCTTCAATAAACCGATATCGGTTGTCCAAGAAAGGAAGAAACAATAATTAACTTGTTCCTGAAGAAAATCATTTTACTTTAATTATATTATTCTTAGTTGATATTTAATAAGTCTTCTATTATCTATAAATAACATTTAATTATATTTCTACTAGTTATTGAAAAATTGTGAAAAATGTTTTCTTTTAATAAGTATTAAAGGTTGACTTAACCTAAAGAATTTTACCAAAATTAAAAAGAGAAAAATAATATAATATTTATTCATAAAAATTAAGAAACATTTTAAATTCTCCAAACTTACCAGCGTCAAATGATATTAAATTCCATAAATCCGATAGATGTGAAAAATTTCATTTGAAAAAAAATACAAATCGATTAAAAATATATAGGAAATAGGAAAAATAAATTAGCTCACCCTGAGTAGTGGTGTAGAAGTAGAAAATTCCGTTTCTATTTTTAGAAAGGAATTTCTTACTAAAACTTCAATCAATAAAATTCAAAACCTTGACTTTGTGATCTTTAATGGAGGGGGTCGCGAATTAAATATTTTGACAACATTTTTGATGGAAAAAACATGATTAGAATCCCTTACATACGTCATTTGACCCAAAAATTTAGAAAATCCATAAAATAAATCAAATTCCATAAAAAATAAATGAAGCTATCACTATTCCACGAATATATTTTTATAACGGTATCATAAATCTTAATAATCAATGTTCCAAATCGATTCTCAATTTAATTTAAATACACATATAAAATTTCAGTGGACAAAATTCAAGCAAAGATACTAGACATCGAGAAATTCCGACGATAAGGCTCTGGAACAAAGTCAACGAGCCGAGGCAATGATCCGTCGATGCCGCAGAATAGAAGAAACTTGGACGCGGCCGGAACAAGCGAAGAAATTAACCCAACATAATGACCTGCTGAAACTGCAATATTCCGAAATAGCCACGGAATTCGAAAAAACAAAGAAGGAGAACCAGAAACTGAAATTGAAAGAGACCATTCGAAATGAAATTGGCCATCACCCGTCCACCGCTACTACCACTTGCATCGATCGAACATTTACACAATCATGCTCAAGCCAATCCATCAACGTAGACAGTAATATCACCAAAACCAAATCTAACAAAAATCGTCCCAGCAAAGCCGAGAGACGCCGAAGATTAAAGACAGCCAGGCTAATGGAACAAATAAAGAAATCCACGTCACAAATCCCAAATCAAGATTGATCCGTTAACTCATTTTTGTCTATTTAATAAATGATTTGTATCGTTATTTTGGAAGTCGTTTTGGAACTAATTCAAATAATTTAATAAGCAATATTCGTGAAATAATCGATATTATTTAAATTAATTGATAACAATAAGGGTACTCAAAATCAAGTGAGCATGAATACCTTCTATGGTAGCTCGTGAACCCAAAGGTTTTCTAGGGTATTATTTGCCATGATAGTATGGCTCGCCTTTTACTAGAAACCGCCCATTGGAATACATTTCCAACGTCATTTTCGACGGGTATCCAATGGTTATATTTCTTGTGCGCGCATCTGTTTGGATCCCTTGGAAGTGGCTGCGAAAATCTTATATATTTGACCCATCAGTTGTCCAGCACATGAGTGCGTGTGCATATCAGGACTAGTTGTATAAATGACTGTATTTAATCATTCATTTGTATTATAATTTTTACAAGGCTGAAAACTAACATTGATTTTTGATGATATTCATTGTAGCTATCAATAGTATCTACAATGGATTCTGATACAAAACCTCCAAAGCGAAAAGTCTTGAAAAAGCTTAAGTAAGTGCCAAAAAATTAAATAGAATCCAGAGACATAAAAGTAAAATAAAATATATACAAAACGCTTCAAGAACTGCAAAATATTACATAGAAATAACAGAATAACATGAAAATTTGACCAAAAATTGATAATTATTGGAAAAAACAAAAACCATCAAATAAAATGAGTAAAAATAAAATAATTTTAGTTGAGAAGAATTCGATTAAAGGATCAAAGAAATAAATTGTCAATTTAATCAAGAAATAATAAAAAATAATAATTAGATAGCACAAAAAGCTCAAGGTTAATTTTTTTTACTACATTAAAAATAACACGAAAGGTTAGGGTCACAGAATAGATATATATACCGATTCATTTTTACATAAAATAATCGCTTTGTCCGTTAGTCAGTTTTGTCTAGCAAGAGAGCTCGGGAATTTTTTTCGATTTATTTGGGAGACAAACTTTTAATTTTCATAGGTACTAGACGGCTACATAAACGATCTGCAGGAGAACAGCCCACTAAAAAGCATAAGCATAGACGGTTTCTTATTCAAAAATTTAATGTTAATAATAATAATAACCATAATAATAATGAGAACATCTATAAAAATAATTATTATTATAATTAAATATTAATTAATTCTTCGACCAGTTGCCGATTGAGATTACGATTTGAAAATAAAACGAGTACAAGTCCTCTGGATTGACCATCAGGAAATCTAACAACTTCCACATCAATTAATTGCCCACATTGACTAAAGCTTTGCTTCAACATCGGTTTATCCTTGTCAAGACCAATGTCGCCAACAAATATTTGTACTGAATCACTATAATCAATTTAAGCAGAATTTACAGCTCCAGCCCCATGGTATCGTACTAGATCCACTTGACAAGTTAACTTTAATTTGATCATTCCACATATAAATTCCATCCATGGCAGGTAAAGTTAAACTTGCAGAAGTTTGGTAAGTATATTAGATAAACGCATAAGGATTTGTTTGACAACTAAATTCTCCTCTAATATGACAATTAATATATTGACAGAGATTTCCAAATATTATGTTTAATCGCTGATCATTAACTGTCCCTGGTAAATTTCTTTTTAAATAACTCATAATAAAATCAAAAAGAATTACAAATAAAAACTATTTATTTAATTTTTCGACAAAAAAGTGCAATCAAAAAGTCTAGGTAAACAAATACCAAAATATAATTAATATTTATATTTAAAATCTTTTTAACCTTTTCCGGCAATTTCTTTATTTTATTTTTTAATATTACGCTGGATCATTATTAGTGATATAACAAAAACATTATCAGATAAGCGCAAATGAAATGCAATATGAATGCAAATTTTAAAAAAGACATCCTATAAACAAAGTTATTTATGCTTTGTAAATAATAATAATGTCGTCAGAAAAAGGTAAAATATTTATTTAATATTCAAATAATTTTTATTTAGAATTTTTAATCAATTATTTGTTTGATAAATTAAAGGATTTAACCGGTGTAAAAATTAGATAGATTATCAATTTCAGAAGCATTAAATCAGGAATATGTTTCTTCCGATGAAGATTCTTAATTTAGTGAAGAGATTTCTATAAATGACAATAAACATGTAAATGAACCAACCGTGAAAATTTTGAACCACATGAATATAATGATTTTACAGATTGTACTGATTACATTGTAGAAAATATAAAGAGGGAAAAGTGTGGAGATAAAAACATGTATTAAACACTAAACTGATTATAAAAATTTCTTTTAACATTTTCAAATTTCTCTAAATTAATATTTATTGTCTACCGCTAAAAGTGTGTGTTTAACTTCTCATTGGTTAGAATTAGTAAAAAACTAATTTTTATTTATGCATGAAACCGAACACAGGGGTAAATAGCTATTATTAACTCTTCAATACTCAAAAAGACTTAATTAATGAGAGTCCCCTTACACCCACCGAAAAATTCTTGTCACCGATAAGGACTAACGAAAACGAAAAACAAACATCATCTCCGCAAAACTCAGGACGCAATTATTCCTCATTTCAATCAGTCTTCTCTTCAGACAAAATAAAAGAAACATCTATCAAAGAGGGAGAAAGTCTAACTGACCCTGAACAACGCCTCAATATCAATCAAATTGAAATCCCCATGAAACTATATAACCCACATGACATTAATGACCCACATTTAATTTGATCCATGCCCTTGACGTCACGAACATCCAAGACGCTGCCAATCTCAACAACGTCACGACCTCCCAACCATCTACAATAATTAATGATACATCTATCATCAAAGCGTCACCAAACCCAATCAACAACGTCCTTTTAACTTGCGAAAGCAATAAATCTCAAAACGCCCTGACCCAAGACGGGTAATGCAAGAAAAACAAGAGTACCTTCAAACAAAATACAATAAAACTATAAGGAAAAATGACATATTCAAATGCCCGCCATGTGAGAAAAACAAAGTTAAACCGTATTTCATTGCACTCACCAATATTGAGGCGCACTGTATTGACAAACACCCAGATAAACTCAATATAAATATAAACTTAAATCAAAATACCAATATATTATATGTATGTGTATAGTTGAAATGAATATATTTATAAAATATTTTAGCACCCATCGAAAATGAATTCGAAAAAATCCTGCGTTTGGAGCTATTTAGATAAGGGCATTACCACAAAGACAGCTAAATGTTACATGTCGTAAACATGTGAAATGCAAATGAATATCGACATCGGCTCTCGCAACGCATCTGAAAATTAAACACGACATTAGTATAAAAAATAATAAAGAGTCAGAAGAAAATCGCGCAAAAAAGATGAAACGTCAATCAGGTATTATGATTAATTTTGTGATACGATAGAGTTTGCCGAAACTTTTAGCGAAGTGTGCTGCATTTGATGGATTTTCCTTTCAAGGAATTGTAAATTCAAGTGCAATTAAGTAATTTATCAATAGACTGGGATATACAATGCCTCAGCATACATCAACTATTAAAAGTATGGTTCTAGATTTCTCTAATGAAAAAAAAACTCGAACTCAGGGACGAACTTTTAAAATTAACAAGAACTGGAACACGATTTTCTTTTACCGCAGATGAATGGAAAAATATAAAATGTAAACGTTTTTTAAACTTGACTTTACATAAAATGACTTTACACTAAAAATGAATATAAATTAGGTCCAATGTATATTAAGGGTACGTGCGATGCTTTTACTTTATATCTCGTTATATTAACCCATTAATGCCGTTTGGCAATTATACTTGCCACACAAAAAAAATGTGTAATTTTCAATACTATGAATGTGAGGGTTTGGATTGAAGTCTAACGGTAATAAGACGAGTACTGTACGTGTTCAGAACCAGTTACAGCGGTTGGCTGTGCTTCACGCCTGCTCAGTTGAACTTGGACTTTGCAGCTGTGAGCAATAGCGTTACTACGTCAGAAAAAAACGTAAGTTACTGCTTAAATCTGTTAGCTATGATTTTCTACTATACTGAAAACTGTTGTTAAAAATTGGTTCTAATGATATATATATATATATATGCACTTACATGATTCTAATCTCTTACGACCACTACATTTTACTCTCTATATTTGTGGTAAATGTACTTGCCACTCGGTAAAAAAAATTATGGAATCGCTATTTTTCCATTATATCACTTGACGATTATTGTTAATATATTTTAACCCTTATTTCAGGTTGTCACTTAACGAAATTCATGATTTCCTGTTAGAAGATGAAGAAGAGCATAATGAAGTCCGAGTAGCAATAGAGCCCCCTGAAGAGATACCTGAAGTTGCAACAGACCAGGATAGTGATGCTTCAGATGACGAAGTTATGTGGAATCCAGGGCACCTTCCTAGGAGAATTTTACTCTCTAAGGTTTTGAATAATGATATGGACATCGATCAGTCTGAAATTGAGTTCAATCCACCAATAACATCAACTGGCCGTGGATCAAAATGACGAAAAAAGGTTATCTACATGTGACATAATGATAAAAGTAAGGTTGCAAGTCTAGTACCAGATTTCAGTGAAACATGTGAGGTAGTTGACGCCCCAAAAACCAATCCTTTAAAATTTTTTGAGGAACGGTTTTGGACAGAAGATTTTATCAATGTTTTGTGTAAACAGAGTAAAAACTATGCTCACCAGAAAGGAATTCCTTGTAAATGCAGACAACATGAAGTTATTTCTAGCCATTCTCATTCTCTATGGGTATAATAAGGTTCCTAACAGACGGCTGTACTAGAATGAGTCGCCTGACACCCAAAATAAACTTGTGATGAATTCAATGAGACGTGATACCTTTGATTAAATAATGAGATGCTTGCACATCAACAATAACATGAAAATGGATGGTGATCGATTCTACAAGGAGCGTCCGCTTTTTGAGCACTTGAACAATTCCAATAAAGATGAGAAATGTGGTGAATACTACAGCATTGATGAAATCATGGTTCCATATTATGGAAGGTATGGTGATAAGCAGTATATTAGAGGGAAATCCGTGAGATTTGGGTTCAAACTTTGGGCAATTTGCACATCTGATGGGTTTTTACATAACGTTGAGCCATATTGTGGTAGTCATACCAGAATTTCTGATAGGGGTTTTGGTTTTGGTGGGAACGTCGTGCTAGAAATAATTGAAAGAGTGAACATAAAACCCGGTCATCACATTGTATTTGACAATTTCTTTGGCTCAGTTGCATTACTCAAGGAACTTTCACAGAAAAAAATCGCAGCCACTTGTACTCTAAGAGAAGACCGACTATCTGGTGCCCCTCTAACACCCTGAAAAGTCTTGGAAAAAGAAGAACGAGGAACTAGTGATGAAGCGTTCACAAGCTCCATTTCAGTTGTAAAGTGGAAAGACAACAAAGTGGTAAGCGTTGCCTCCAACAAACTTCGTTCAGATCCTGCAAAGAAAGCGAAACGGTGGAATCGAGTTGACAAGAAGCACGTTAAAGTTGACCTACCACACTCAATCCACGTTTATAACCAGCACATGGGTGGCGCGGACGTATTTGATCAACAAGTAGCAGCATACCGATGCAGAATAAGATCAAAGAAATGGAGGTGGCCTCTTTTGGTCTGGACTGCCAACGCCCAAGTTGTAAATGGATGGAAACTTTTCAGAGAACATGAAAAGAAAATTACCTTATTAGAATTCTCACGACAACTAGTGATATCAACTCTGACTAAATATGTGAAACCCAAGGCGAAACCGGGTCCAGTTCCTATGCCCGTTGTGAATACAGTGTGGTACAACAGTCAGCATCATTGGACCTATAAAGGCAAAAGTCCGTACAACAGATGCCGTCAATGTGTCTCCCGTACCATTTATTTTTGCAGTGTGTGCAACATTCCTGTACACCCAGAGTGTATGAAAACCTTTCACACCAAAAAAGAAACCTAGGAAAGACAATATATGGACTGATTCTAGAAGAAAATCCTTCACTGTAACTTTGATTTCTCATCAACTGAATATTATTATTTTATTGCCGGGTGGCAAGTATACTTGCCGGTCTGTATTTCGGTAACAAATACAATATTTCATTTTTTCTTCATAATTACTTAAAGGAGACTCGAATAAATCAGTTTAGTTGAAAATTGCGTTTTATTAAGCTTTGTAGAATTATCGGCATTAATTGGTTAAGATGAAATTCATTTAATTTTTCCGTAATTTTTTGTTTTATTGTAGTATCCACTCACGATGCTGCAGCCGTGATGAAAAATTACGAGAATTTAATTGGAATTGAAAGTCAACTTTGCTATAATCACGCAATACATTTAGCTTTTTCAAGAATTTTTGCCTTTGATGCATTAGCTAATTGTGCTTCTTTTATATTTTTAACCGCGCTTGTAATTTCACCTGCTGCTGCTGTAATTCCCCCAAAGATTAATGGTAATAAAACTGCTAAAGGTAAAATTCCTCCGGAATGTTCAGCTTTTTTATTTTCTGTTACTTTTTTTTACTAAAGTATGATTTTTCACCATTATATTCAACAGATCCAGGTTTGTTTGTTTTTATTATTTTTTCTTCCAGATTAGTGATTTGGTCAACCATTTTAATAGAAATTATTTATTAAAAAATAGTTTTTGGAGTTCGTTTTGATAAAATCTTCCTAGAATTTCTTCATCATCTAAATCTATAATTCCATAAGTTATTGGTTTTGTGCCAGCATGTATTTCTGAGATGATAAAAATTTTTTTATACAATTTATGTGTTATACCTTTTTCAAATTTATTTTTCCATTTAAATATTCGAACTCGATCACCGATATTGAAATTTTGTTCTCTTGTAAATTATTATTCATGTTATTACTTTCATGGATAATTTCTTTGATTAAATCAGGATTCTCACTTTATATTTGTTTATTAATTCTGGTAATAAATCTATCCAAATTCTATTTCCACGTTTTGTATATTTTTTATACATCCAATTTTTTAATGTTCTATTAAATCTTTCAACTATAGAATTATTGTGAACTATAATTTGATCGCGAATCCGGTGAATTAAAAGCTGAATAAATTTCAATATTATTTTCTTGTCTAAATTCTTCAAATACTTATTATAAAATTCTTTATTATTATCAACATATAATTTTCGAGGAATTCTATTTGGGGTTTCTTAAAATAAAAACTCGAATTCTTCTTTGATTGAATTTGCAGTTTTATTTTAGAACCCTCTTTCCTCTTTTTCCAGGTTCCTTCCGGGTTCTTTCCGGCCAACTTTTGAGAGTAATCTCATCATTTTTCAATTCAAATCTTGTAGCAAACATTTCAATCGCAATTTGAATAATAATTCACATTGCAGTTCATCCACACAATAGGTTTCAAAGGTATATTTTTTGGAAATAAGAATGCTGGATAATGCTGTGGCGTTCAGACACTAATAAGTAAAGAGTTTCCTTCGGCTATATTCAGTCATTGCAATGCGGATGTTTAGAATTTGGTTATATCTAACCAATTTATGGGTATTCATTCTGCTAAAAATCAAAGTTTAACGCAGATTGAAGTCCGTAAAATTTTATTTAAAATTAAATTTTAATTTATTTTTACATTTTAAGTTTGCCATTGTTCTTTTTTTTAATGTTTGGTAGTTATTGGGGATTATTGTTTAACGTTGACTATACTGTTATTGTTTATAATTCTAATAAATAATGATGATGATGATGATAATAATAATAATAATAATAATAATAATAATAATAATAATAATAATAATAATAATAATAATAATAATAATAATAATAATAATAATAATAATAATAATAATAATAATAATAATAATAATAATAATAATAATAA
Source organism: Schmidtea mediterranea (assembly GCA_022537955.1). Lineage (NCBI taxonomy): Eukaryota > Metazoa > Platyhelminthes > Tricladida > Dugesiidae > Schmidtea > Schmidtea mediterranea. Next base: position 61,564,221 of record CM039680.1, on the reverse strand, counting down.
TAATAATAATAATAATAATAATAATAATAATAATAATAATAATAATAATAATAATAATAATAATAATAATAATAATATCCTAATTAAAATTGGGGATTTCATTTTTTATAAATATTTTGATGTCTCTAATTAAATTTTGGGGGATCTTTTTTTGTTATTTGGAGCTTCTAATTTAATTTGCTCCAAATTTAATTTAATTGCTTGCTGGAGCTCTTAAACTTATTATTTTTATTTTGACAAATCAAGAAAATTTGATTATGCATCCTTTGAGAGATTGACTCAAGCCCAACGCCTGAAGATCCGCGCTTGTCAGCGAGCCGGAAGGGTAATGCCGTCACTTACCCTTCACTTACAAGTTCGACATTTCTGTATTAATTTATCTTTTTCGTTTATATTGCCTTCAGTGCCGTAAATCATTAAATTATGTCACTGAAATTATCTTAATCATTTGTGTACGATTATTAATTTAACATTTCGTTGCAAGCATTCGTCAATTAAAAACAAAATCCAGTGCTGATTGTGTGTATTCGAATGACAATTGAAAAAACTAAGTTTATAATAAATCCCATATAATAAAACAAAAACATTTAACTTTGGCTTAATTATATTTCATAGTTACGTAATGTATGACATCATTTGAAACAATCGCTCAGATAAAGAACAAGCTTCTTTATCAAAGTAGATAATTAGGAATGTTTCCCGCTAGGAAATCTTAGGTTTTCATATTAGAGTTATAAAATTAAATGCCGTGTTGTATATGATCGAGACTTGGCAGTCAACAGGGATTTAACCCTGGTGCCGAGAGTCAAATATCTAAATCTAATGTAAAAAGTAGATTTTGATGAATCTCTCTGAGTAAATTCTGTTTTAAAGTTCATGAAGTGCTAAAAATCAAATATACTCGTATCGAGTACAAGTCACCATCTCAACTCCATATACTATATGAAATGGTTAAGTATAAGAAAATGGTGACAATTACAAAAGCTCAATTAATGTCTAATAATATACAATCTTAGATTTAATATTAGCATATAAAATAATGGTCTTAAACAATCATAAAATAAAACTTTATTTTAACACTCAAATTATCGTAAAAATGAAAATTAATTTAAATAAATATTTCAAATTACTTTAATCTTAATTTAAAGACGATAAAAATTTAAAACAAACATTTGACCTGATATTGGTTTCCCGAATTCATTTTCTATTTCTTCAAAAGTTGTATCAGTATCCTCAACTGTATCATGAAGTAGAGCAGCCTAATATTACTTAAACTAGTATCATAAAATTTTAATCTAACTATTAAAACATCAACATCAGTTATTTTTCCTTCGTTCATTAAAATGTAAGCAACGCCTAGCATTATATTCAGAACATAAAATATTAATTAATTTACCAATAGGATGATTAATATAAGGTGTGGCGTCATGATCTTTTCGGCGTTGCTTTGAATGCTTAATGGCAGCAAAATTTACCGCTTTTATTAATAGAATTGATGAAAACATTAAAAATAAAAATTCCTTAATAAATATTCAAGGTCACTAATTATTTTGAAATATTTAAAGAATATTCTTTATTATTTTACATTATTTAACCCAGATTATTATTATCAAAATATAAATAGCATAGTTCGAGAATAAATTTGAATTTTACATATTTAAATTCATAGATTTTAGAATTCAATAAAGTTAAAAAAAACCAAAAACATTAAAAATACTCTAACAATATTTGCACTTTACCTTTGTTGGACAAGAACACAAACGGCCTTGTAAATGTTTAAGTGAATCGGTAACATACATGCAAAAACAACAAAACCTATTAAAACACCAATTAACCCTATCAAAATACGAGGAAGAAAACAATTAAATATAAAAATTGCAAACATAAAAATAAATTAAAATAATATACAAAAAAGCAACAAGATCCGCACGATATAAATGGTGGGTTTCTGGGTTTTGATATTTTGAAACTATATGGTTGTTACCCAGACAACCCCATACAAATATTCTTCGCTTACCACTCGGCACCCGTTGCTAAGCAACGTTGGAACTGTGTTCGAGTGGGTAGATCGTCCGCAAAAAGTGAGCGTTATTGCTAATGCTATAATTGACCGAACGATCTCTGGGTCCAACGAGCTGTCGATAGAAGACCTGTGCTCGCTTTTGATTCTTAGGTCTCATTATTCTCCTATCTCTTTCAAATGTTAACCCATACTCTCATATCATTTATCTTTATGTCAATTCGCTTGGTCCTTCTTAATATTGTCCATGTTGATGATTTTTTTATGGTCTCTAAACCCTTGGTTATGTTAAGTAAACACAGTACATCTCTTACCCTTATCCCTATTATAACTACAATGTTCCCTATTATCATTACTAGCATCATCATTGTTACTATTATATATATTACCTTTCTTAATTGTTACTACTTTTACCTTTATTATTATTTTTATTACTATAACTACCATTATTTTTATTGTTATTACTACTATGATTATTACTACTATTATTATTATCATAATTATTATTATTATTATTATTATAATCACCATTACCCTTATCATTATCGTTATTATTATTAAGATTTTGTAGGGATCCGTCCTTATTCCTCAGCGTTAAACATTTTTTATTGATATACAACATTAGCCATAGTCCATCTATATTTTTCGGTTTTCGATAAAGTATTTTTGTAAATTCGAAAATTTTAGCAGCGTTCCGCCCTTATTTTACGGTTCATCCCTATTCTACAGTTTTTGACAAAGTATTTTCATTGACTCGGAAAATTTGAGCAGCGTTCCGCCCTTATTTTACACGTTCCATTTTTACGTTACTATTTTTGTTAAGTATTTGAATTAGTTCGGAAATTTTGAGCAGCGTCCCGCCCATATTTTCCGCCTCAACTCAAATTAATTTATTTAATTCTTATTTAAAAACATTATTTTTCATGATTAATCTTTTTCCGATGGCTATTCATTTTAACTGTTGCAACGATTTCGCAATTTTCCCCGCTACCCGTTCCCTCTTTTTGTCCTTAAGATCTATATATATTCATATTATATTTAATGAGTGCCCACTGGACTACTCGGTGTTAGATATTTTGAGCCGATTGTTGTAAAAAATTTATGTCAATTTTACAGGAAACGGATGATGAAGGAGCAGCCAATAAACTACTCATTTACCCTCCAATTTCCCCTATGTACGGATAATATTGACGTTCCAGCTCCTGCGTTCCGCACGCCGGAGCCTTCACGGGCACGAACTATTGGCGATTTTACACGCACTTACACAGTTCGATAGTGTGTTTTATTTTTCTATCTTGCGTTATTTTTTGGCTGTGGGCCACCAAAAATAAAATAATAGAAAAAATAAATTACCACGTGAATTAGGCAAAAGTCTCGATGCATAAACTGTATATTTGGCATTCATATAAACAAATTTTAAATCGGGCATCGATGTACATAAACCAAAATAACATAACTGTAGATTAACAATCTGAAAATATTGCTGCAAAACATAACTGTAGATTAATAACCTGAAAATATTGCTACAAAACATAACTATAGATTAATAACCTGAAAATATTGCTACAAAACTGAAAATATCGATAACTGTAGATTAATGATCTGAAAATATCTGAAAAAAAATCACACAACAAAGTAAGATTTATAAAAAATGTGCATCTTAAATTTGGTTGAAATTAATACTACAAAGTAGTAGTTGAAAATTTGGGAAAACACATCAGTATATTGTATTTTAAGTTATCTTGGTGCTGGGTTTTTGTGCTGTATTACTGATGCATTTAAACAATTCTCAGGGCTATTTGTGTGCTGTCCCAACATAAATATAAACATAACACGAAAACCTAACAAATTTGACCGAAATTTGATAATTTAACAAAAAATGTGAAATTTCATGAAAATGAAATAAAAATCAAAGAATTTGAATTAGAAATAATTCAATAAAAATTTCAAATAAAAAATTATCAAATGAAATTAAAAAATAATAAAAATTAAGATTAGAATACACTAGAAAATACCAAGGTCGAATTTTGTTTTACTAAATCAAAAAGAACACGCAAGGTTAGGGCCAAAAAATTGGTATATATACCGATTCATTTTTACACAATTTTAATCGTTAAATCAGTTTTTCAACTTGAATCTTTAAAAATCTATGTAATTGAGAGTTTTATTTGAAAGCTCTCTCCATGTCGTATCCTCACAACCTCAGTGGAGCTCTGCTTGGGTGTCGGCGTGGGGAGAGTGATGTTTTTATGATATGTTGTATATGTTTGGATCGGAAATTTTATATTATTTTAATAAATTATTCTTAATGCATAAATTGCTTTTATTATTGTCGAAATGTTTCCGGCCCACAGCCAAAGACACATCAAAAGTTAGTAAAATCAAATATATTATCGAATTCGTGTAAGTGCGTAGAACATCGCCAATGATTCGTGCCCGTGAAGATCCGGCGTGCGGAACGCAGAGGTTGGAACGTCAATATTATTCCGTATATAGGAAGAGATGGATAAGGAAGTGGTCTTTTGGCTATCTCCTCGTCTCTCGATTTCCATAAATTCAACCTAACTATTTTACATACGGCTCAAAATCTTCACACCGAGTAGTCCAGTGGGCACTCATTAATTATAATGTAAACACAAGCGCCTAAGGCCAACTAAAGGGACGGACACGGGGAAATAATAAAATGAAATCGTTGTTATGAATCTCTCTGATAAAATAACTCAAATCTTTTGTAAATAAAGTTTAATAACATTGATCATAAATTAATAACCTAAACATGTAATTAAGAATTTAGTAAGGTCGATATCATGTATCCTTACTTAACGAAAAACTTTTTCTATTAACGACGAGCGCTAAAATAGACTTCTAAAAATCGAGAAATTTAATCGGGAAATAACTAGCGACCACATTTAAATTAGTGACCACACTCCAAACCACCAAGAGTTAATTATACCACAAGAAGCGGATTAGCTCATAACCCACTTAAATCCAGAAGATCCGCGACTGCTTAACCACAAAGGATAGATCAAATAAGGGAAGCAACTCTTGGTCGAAAGCAGCAACAATTTGGCATACCGAGACCCATATAATTAATAAGAGTTTTAAAGAAATAAGTTAGAGGATGAAATCACTGAAACGAAATCCCACGTTTTGTAACTGTAGTTGAAAATCAACCATGTAAGACAAAAATGAAATATACCCCATCATATAAATTCCTAGTTCGACTCCAACCCTTCAACCAAACCCAAATAACAAATCGAAAATATCTCCTTGCGTTCATATTTTATAGACACAAATAATTAATTAGTGAGTTTTTTTTTCCTAAAAATAATTAAACCTTGGTACGTGATTAAATCAAATTCTTTAAATATATGATGCACTTAACTCAATATTTGACTTTAATGATATAGTAAACAGAAATTTTAAAAGGAATTAAATATTTATCCCGATTAATTTAAAATGAAACAAGTCGAAGTAAATTAATAAAATAATTTATTTAAGTCAAATCGAGTTTATAGAAATTTACCTGCTTTTCCGACAACTATCCTGCCCATAGATTTCGGATTTACATAAAATTTCCCTGCGAGGTTCTAGAGATCTCTGTAAATACATTGAGTTAAAAAATCAAAATTCGTGATGAAAGGAAACTTCCATTAAATAGAATGTTAGTCGTAGAAACTCGACACAACATGCAACATGATACGCGATAGGAATTGACAATTTGAGAACACGAGCCCGTAGCATCTCAGTCCTGCCAAACATTCGTTAAATTCGGAATCATGTCGGCTCGCACAGTATCATATTTTCATTCAATAAACTTTAGCTGACACTGAAATTGATTAGGTAAGAATTTACTGGAAATATTCTCTTCCTAATTGCACAGGCGTGACCAGATTTCATCATGTGAACCCTCAACTCATTTGAGCTTGTGTTGAATACAGTGCATTACCGATTAATGTCAGCTTATCTGCAAATTATAAAAACTAAATATTCATCCAACATGATCAAATAAAACTCACCTCCTATTAGGAAAATGTAAGGAAGTGAAATCAAATCTATTACAAGTTCACAGCATCAGCAGGATGAAAAGCATAGATATTGAAAATTTTTTTAGACGATACCTGTGGTGCGGGTGATCTAGCTAGTGCGAAATGCAAATGAACTGAAATGATAAAAGTGATTAGTGAGATAAAATCAAGAAAATTTGAACACTTACCACGTACATCTACTACGACCTTCATCTTTGCCTGGATCGATAATATCTCAGGTCTGACACTGCACGACGGTATACGATAGGCATACATCATTCAGAGGACATGCACTCACATTGGGTAGAAAATTCATTTAGTAATGCCGTCGCAGTGATCTTTCCAACACACTCACTGCCAGCAGACATGCGTATTCTATCCTCGGGTCTGTAAATGGTACCCGAACTATATATTGGATAGTGTTGGGCCAGAACACAAACGGCCTTGAGAAATGTTTAAATGGATCGGTAACATACATGCAAACATAACATGCAAATTTAAAATAAACCTATTAAACACCAATTAAACCCTACCAAATGTGAGGAAAAAGAGAATTAAATATAAAATAATAAACATAAAAATAAATTAAAATAATAACAAAACGCAACAAGATCCGCACGATACCAACACAAATATAACAAGAAAACCCAACAAATTCGACAAAAATTAATAAATTAATAAAAGTTCATGAAATTGAAACTTAAATCAAAAAAATTTGAATTAGTAATAATTCAATAAAAATTCTAAATGAAAAATTATTAAAATAAATTGAAAAATAATAAAATTAAAGAATAGAATTCACTAGAAAATAACAAGGTCGAACTTTGTTTTATTGCATCAAATTTAACATGCGAGGTTAGGGACAGAAAATAGGTATAAATACTGATCCATTTTCACATTAAAGTTAACCGTTTTTCGAAACAAAAACCATTTTTAAAAACATTTTTAAAACCATTTTTGAAAACATTTTTTAAAAATCATTTTTGATCTAGAATTTTGTTTGCAAATCTATATTTAGAACTTACTTTTAGGTGAGAATTAGTTTATTTGGAGCTCTCTCTCCACGTCACATCCTCGCAACCTCGGTAGAGCTCTGCTTGGATGTCGGCGTGGGGGGGGATGCAATTTTATGCTTTATGTTTTATTGGTTGGACAAGTAATTTTGTATGTTGATTATTTAATATGTTAATAAATATTTATAATATTAAAATTGTTTTTCATGCATTTAATAATACTAATTAATCTGTCGAAATTTTTCCGGCCCACAGCCAACACCTATCGCAAGTAAATAAACTCTACATACAATTCAGATTCGTGTAAGTGCGTGGAATATCGCCAATGATCTGTGCCCGTGAAGACCCGGCGTGCGGAACGCAGGGTTGGAACGTCAATACTATCCGTATAGATGAAACGAGAAAAAAGGAAGAAGTCTCTTGGCTGCTTCCTCGTTTCTCAATTCTGTAAAATCGACCTAAATTCTCTCACACATGGCTCAAAATCATCACACCGAGTAGTCCAGTGGGCACTCATTAAATATAATATAAACAAAATATGCGCCTAAGGCCTATTAAAGGGAAAGGGTACGGGAATAAATTAAATTGAAGTCGTTGATATAGCTAATTTGGATTAATAATTTGAAATAAATTAGATAAAAATCATTGGAATAATTGAATCCAATTTGCATTTTGGGATAAAATAATAAACGTCATTAAATCAGTAATTCATTGATTCGAGTAAACTATTGATTATTGGTTAAAGATAAATAACTCATTTTTTAAATTAAATTGACTAGAATAATTATTGAGCAAAATTAACGTAATTCATTTTCTTTAAATTAAATTGTTGATTAAAGCTAAATAATGTAAATTCGTTGATTAACTGTAAATTAATTCATTGAGTAAACTAAAGAAAGTTGTGGGGTAAACCAAGTAATTCCTCAATTAACATTAAATTAATTTGAATAAAAGTAAAGTAATGCGCTGATAAAAATCCAGTAAATCTTGGAGTAAAAGGAAAGTAAAGCTTTGATTCATTGATTAAAAGGGTAAAGTAATTGATTAAGATAAAGTAGTGTACTGAGTAAAGTGATCTATTGACCAAACAAATTCTAAAGAAAAATTAAATCATTGATTAATTAAATAATTCATCGATTTAAAAGTAGAGTAACTCATCGAGTTGAAGAAAAATAGTTTATTAATCGAAAGTAATATGTTAAAAAATAGGAGATTTTCTTGATTAAATTAATTAATGGATTAAAGGCAAAAAATAAATAAATGGAAAATAAATACAAACCCAGCGCTTAACTTCACAATCAGCTAAAATAAATCAACGAGAAGTCATTGCTAAAACGTTACATCATTATTAACGAAAGATTGATATCATTATTAAGAAATTGGGAAAAGTGTTAATAGGAAATTGTTGACTACTCCATCATAGATAAAAGTAACTTAATTGATGATAGCGTTTCATTTAAAATTATCCAAGGCGTAAATTATGAATGGAAAACCCAAATATAGACAATAAAATACGAAAACCAGTACCTAATCGATAGAAAAATCAAGAGTACACAAAATTTTAATACGATAGAACAATCAAGACGACATCCAAAATTTATATTAATATCACATTAAATATCGAACCATAGGAAAGGCTTACCGCTGATTTTCGACAACACTGGTGAAGTGATCTGAATTTTTCGAAAGACGATAAGGAAAAATTTCCAACAGGTAAAACACTAAATAATAAAATCCCCCACAGAGAAAACTTCGACGGCATGATGCAGATGCTTTCCTTAAAAACATTTCTAGAAAATGTCAAATGCAATGAAAATATGTAACTCATCAAATAATCCACGAACGCGCGATCTTAAAAGTTCATTCGCCTAAAATAAATTTCGTAAATTACCAGTTGAAAAATAAACAATCTTACTCGTTGACATTTCCGACGATATAAACATTCACTATCGTAGTCGAGTTACGATTGGTATTCACTTCCTGCCCGTCTGATTTCAATTGTATATTCTTCATTATATCTATCGTCAACAATAGACCATACATCATTTTTCTCTATCAAGTTATGCATTTGCCAAACATCTCAGACGAGGACTTAGAGCTTCAATCTCCAAGTGTTACAGAAAACCCCTTAAGTAAATTTTAATTAATTTCTATAACAAATTTATAATCATACTCGAGCCACAGGAACGACCCAGAATCAACACCATATCATTAGTGAGTAAACTCCCCGGATTGAAGGCCGTGAATCAATAAGCCATACCGGTTAACGTATCTTAGTGTTCTTACATCAGACAAACCACAAAATCCTGTCATTCCACCATTAAGCACGACAAATCAATTTTTGGCTACGCACCTTCGTCAACCCCTTAGGCTAACGGTGTCGTAAATATTTAATTAGAAATTACTAAGCAAAAATTTCCGTCCTGATCGCATTAGAAAATCGTCAACGATTCACTTCTGGAGAGCGAATTGCTCGGATATTTGTCTCGCGGAAATAAAGATACTGGCCTGGCAATCGTTCCAAATATTTTCTTTCAAATTCTTCAGTCGAGTCGTGGTTCATCCCATTGCTATCATTTTCCATTCGACCCAGGTACTTTAATTGATCAATGGATCAGACATTAAGTATGAATTTGCAACCTTCGTAACTGTTTTATTTTTCGAATAATTAAACGGTAATTGTTAAAATCACTTTATTTTTATGAATGTTTAATTATCAAATTATTGTTTCGTAAAAGTTAATTCACTTAATTCAGTTCTATTCAAAAAATTAATAAATGTCCAAATGACACTTTAAAAGGTTTTCTTACAGCATTATTTATTGATTTTATTTTATATTAATACTTAAATATATATCTAACCGAATATTATGAACATATACAACGAATAAACCATTTGTACGCAAAATAAGATACGGCCGTAAACGAATTGCAATTTTCATTTTTAACATCCATAAAGATTTTTTTGAACGGACCCTTACGCCATGAGAACACCAGGACATAATGGCCAAGATCATAGGAGAAGATATCGTGGTAGAAGGACAGCCATTAAGTAAAATAATTTTTTTTATTATTACTCATAACTTTACTATTTATGCGGTGCAAGCCATAGGGAAAACCCTTCATCCCGAGCCCACACCCAGGATAGGATGGAGTGACATAAGGGGAGTGACTACAATTGCTTTTTAATAAACCGTGATTTTTAATTTGTACATTGTTCAACTCCCCATATTATGAGTCTTATGATTATGTTTATGACTTATTAGGTAATTTAATTATTCGATTTAGGAGAATCTAATTATTTGAAGTAATGTATAAATTTTTCTTGTTAATTATTTTAAATCATTTTAGGAAATCCTAATCATTTGAATTAGTTTATGAAATTTTAATTATTTGGAATCCGTTTTAGAGAACTTCAGCTTATTTAAATTATTTTAGGAAATTATTAGGCATTCCAACTTATGAGGATCATTTTACGAAATTGAAGTATTTTATGAAATGTTAGATATTTTAGCTATTCTTGAATCATTTTAGGTATTTTAGTTCTATAAAATCTTTAGGTACGACGATCATTCGAATTAGTTTACGAGATTTTTAAATATTTTATTTACTCGGAATTACGTGTAATTTAAGTATACCTATTATTTTGCATTAATTGATGAACTCTTAGGTAGTATAACTATTTCAAATTATGTTTAGGAATTTTGATTTACTTTTTATAGAACCTTGGGCATTTTTTTATTATTTTTATTACTAGTAGTTATTTTTTCCATGAGTAGGATTATTATAATTCCAATCGTAACTCGTTTCATTTTTTTTCTCCAATTAACGTTGATACCATTAAAAAGGGGCGTTATACTAAACTGATTACCCATTATTAGAACTATTGTTTATCCACTGATTGATGAGGTTCGCTTACTTGACCGAGACCTAGGGGATCGAGTTTTTCAAGTATGTTCCAATCAGATGGAAAATTTCAGTTACAAAATTAGTGAACTGTCTCACCCTGAGTTTTTTTCGTTCAGAAAGATCAAGACCTTTGGTCTATGTCCCCACACGAGTAGCGGATCAGTGGCGACAAATATGGAGACGCATTTGGAAGGAAAGATACCCCGATCAGCCCAAACCCGGAGAAAGCCAACAAGACGCTATACTCATGGTGAAGAACACTAGGAGACCATTTATGAGGAACGGACAAAAATGTGGTCCAAGTCCGGCCCAAGACATCCATGATCGGGCCCGATCACTTCTGGCACGCCTCGAAGTACACCAACGCAGAGTCGACCGCCACGTGGTCTGGACCAGACAATACCTGGCCAACGTGGAAGATGACATCGCGGCCGGTAGGATCGCCGAAACCTACGATTATCTGCCGCCAGCCAGATCCAAGTGAATCAGAAATACAAAACGCCCAGTTTTTGTATTCTATGAGTCTTCTCCCGCTCAGTCGGACTCTGCTAACGATATTCAAGGACCCCACTTCGGTACTCAACCCAGAAATTGATCCGGCTAAGATGAACAGTACATGCTGGAATTTTAAAAATTAAATAAATAATTAGTTACCGTTTTCGAGTTTTCCCTCATTCGCTTGGTTAATATCGTAGAATTCTATGATAATTTAATGACTCAAGAGTTGTATGAAAAAATTTTTGATAATAATATTTGCAGGAATGGAACCCCAAAAAATTCTGCAAGAGGAATTGGAACACTCGAATGCAGTCAATAAAAGCTTCTATGAGCAGGTTTTACAGCTGTCTAGAGAAGTACAGCAGACAAAAGCCACATGGGTGGAACCAAGGAAAGCCAAACGGATTTATCAAAGGCTCACAGCAGCGCAGAAGAGCTGGATAGAAGAAACAGCTAAACCAAAGCCTAAGGGTACAAATCAAGGGACTGGAGGTTGCATTAGCTGCCAGTCAGGAAGGGACTGCCGTGACTTATCCCCTCGTGTTCGCTCCTGCCCAATTAGCCTACCGAGAGGCGGCAGCCACTCCCACAACGACACCAACGACGAGTAGCCATCGTCCGGGACGAAAGGAGCGGGCAAAACGCCGTGCCGCTAGAATATTGAATAACCTGCCACCAATACATTAAAACGTATCGTTACAACATGTAGACACTTGTTTTATCTTTAATATATAATTGCCGATTTTGGTTTTGTTTTTTGATAGGCTCAAATAATAAGATCTATGACATAAAAGGGACCTGATAGTCTAAAGCGAGCACGAGTCTTCTAACGACAGCTCGTTGAACCCAGAGATCGTTCGGGCAATTACAGCATTAGCAGTAGCGCTCACTTTTTGCGGACGATCTACCCACTTGAACACAATTCCAACGTTACATAGTAACGGGTGCCGAGTGGCAGTAAAGGAAATATTTATATGGCGTTACCAGGGTAACCACAACCTAATTCAAACAAACGTTAACCCCCGGTAACCCACCACCTTTGTAAAAATATCGGTCGGCAGCTTAGTGTTGTTGGGCCAAGACACGAGTTTGTTTAAATGAATCGGTAATACACACGCAAATACAACATGCAGATTTAAAATTTGACCCATAAGACACCAACTAACCATGCTAAAATATGAGAAAGAAAACAATTAAATATAAAATCAAGAAACACAAAAGTAAAAACAAAATAATAACAAAGTGCAACAAGATAACATGAGAACATGAAAATTTGACCGAAATTTGACAATTTAACAAAAAATGCGAAAATCCATAAAAATGGAACAAAAATTAAAAATTTTGAATTGGAAACAATTCAATTAAGAAAATTAAAAACAAAATTGTCAAATTAAATTACAAAAATAAAAAAATTAAGATTAGAATATACCAGAAAATCACAAGGTCAAATTTTGTTTTACTAAATCAAATTTAACACTCAAGGTTAGGGTCGTACAATAGGTATGTATACCGATCCATTTTCACATAAAAATCAATCAGTTTTTCTGAAATCAGTTTTACTCTGACTAATCAGTTTTTACTTGAAGCAGTTTTGAACCTCGAAGTAACTCTTGAAAGAACGACAATTTTCAATGTGAGTGAAGAGATGTTTGGAAACTTTCTCCACGTCGCACCCGAATAACCTCATATGATCTCTGTTCGAGGTGTCGGCGTGGGGAAAGGTTTGAGTATGCGATATGAACCGATGAATGTCAATTATAAATGCAACCAATGTACATTATATTCAATAAAGTTTTTTACAAAGGCACACTTGTCGAAATTTTTCCGGCCCACAGCCGAAACAGCACTACAAGTTATTAAACTTTACATACACCTATCGAATCGTGTAAGTGCGGTATAAGTCCGCCAATGATTCGAACCCGTGAAGGCTACGGCTTGAGAACGCAGTAGCTGGAACGTAAACTTTCATTCAGTATAGGGGAAATGGGTTGAAGGGGGAATAGTCTTTTGGCTATTTCGTCATCACTCAGATCCTGTAAATTTGACCTAAATTATAATCACGACACTGAGTAGTCAAGTGGGCACTCATAAATTCGTAATATAAACATAGATTTTCCTAGTATCAATTAACGGAAAGGAACGGGGAATTCGATAACGAAAACGAAAATAAAATTGTTGGTATAACATCTGACTCAGTGAAATAAATAATTATGACTATAAAATCGAAATTATTAAAATTCACTGGAATACATCAGTCCTGCTAATTTAATATGGTCGTTATTTCAAATATAAACTATCTTAAAACGATATCCGCCTTTAAATCGGAAGCGAAAACGTTTTTGCAAGTATAGCTTCAGTGCTTAATAGTTTTAAATAGTGAAATAGATACGATTGACCCACCTTTACTGCGGGTAAAAATAATTAAATATGTCCAGCGCGGAGATTCAGACAAGTTCAAGAATGTCGAGAGAGGAAAATTTGGGGGAACAAGGATATTCTGGTCGAGACGATAAACATTGTTGTTTTAATAAAACCCTTTTTAATTATGATTCTGAGATCCGACTCATAAGGCTCATCCAGAAAAGATTGACAAGCCCGGCCAGAGAATTATGAATTTGCACAATTAAACTCCTGTGATTTAATGTAATTTTGATAAGTTTTATGTTCAAATGAGTCCATTGCAATTATTTTACTTGGCCTGTAACGATTAAAAACCCTCATCGCTGCAAAATAACGAAACCATGAAACTTACCTATGTGTCTACTAACCAGCCATTAAATCTGAACATTGAAAGTAGTCAGTTATTCCAGACGATCTACCTAGACCGATTACAAAAAACGAATAAAATGAATCGACATCATGTGACATCTGTCTTGTTTTGGTTAATACTAATTCATCTATGATATGTTCAATAATAATTTTCGAGAAATGTGAATTGGACATACAATGAGTAAGTAATCTTTCGTCTTAGTCCAAATGCCAAATGATGAAATATAACATTCGAATGACAGTACAGTGCGCCTAACACAGAGAGTTCAGAGATGCCATCAACCGACAGATATTAACCTTGTAAAATTTTCGATTTAGAAAGCGCCGTTCCCCGAGTAATAATTACCATCTAAATGATGCCGCTATAAATTCAATTTGACGTCGCTGGCCAGAGTTAATCAGTACCCATTGTGTAAAAGGTCGGAGGTTCATTTTCAAATCTAGTAAAGGGAATATTGGAACTAATGGATATTAGTTCGTGGGATCTCTTAGCCTAATAGCGAATTTTAGTAAATTTCGGAACTAATGACTCATGTTCTCTCATATTTTAGGGTGGTTTTACTTGTTGTTAATAGGTCTGATTTTAAATTGCATTGCTGTATTTGCGTGTTGTTTCCGATTCATTTAAACAAATCGTTGTATTGACCCAACAATATATATCCATAAATTTTAAAGTAAATAATAACGATAATAATCGTGGGCTACTACAAGTTGAACGTCACTGACCTTGAGTATCCTATACATACAAGCCGTTTACTCTGCCAACTTCTTACCCGTTGCTAGGAAATTTTGGTATTGTAATAAGTGTTGTCCGCCCGCCAAAGGTGAGTTTTGTTACCAAGATTACTCTGTCCAGTATTTGCTATAGGTACAGGTCCTGTGTGTGGTCCTCTTAACTTTCTTTTGGGTGACGACTTACCTCAACGTCGTCTACCTCTATTCGTTCTTTCACTCCACTAGCTCAACCATTAATAGCAAATAACACCAAAATTTTTATTTAGATTACATTTTGTCATTGATTGGTTACTTGTCATAGTCGACGATTTCTGGCTAGTTCGGCCTTTCTTTCAAGTCGAGCCGTTCGAGGACATCTAAGGCTGTTATTTTTGAAGGCTAATTCCGCCGCAGATAAAACCAAGAGATAAGTAAATGAAAGTTCGGTTGACCAGACATGAAGAGATCTATCGCGTATAAATTTGTATGGAAGCCGTTCTAATAATCATCGATACCTCTTAGATTATCTGATGCAGTCAGTCGATGCAAATATTCAGTGTACAACGGAAAATGGTAGAATGTATCTTTACTTCACTTGTGAATTTAAGGTTTCCCCTGCCTCAGAGTAAGTTTTCATACGTTCGTGTTTTAATTTATTGTCGTCCATCGGTTTAGAAGGTTGATCTGGCTGAAACGTGGTGATACTTGGACACGAAGATCAGAAGTGAAAAACAAGATATTTGTTATTTGATTCGAATCTGATTCATTTAATAAAGGATAATAAAACTTTATTTGATTTATTTTAATTAAATTGGAACAGAGATTTTTACCACATATATTTCTCAGTCAAACCTCATTAATGTACAAGAAAGATCTCTGTCGGACTACTTGCGCGAGTCTTATGACGGCTCTTGATCACAGTCCAAACAGACTCCACGTCAGGATCATTTTCTAAGAAGTTTTCTCGCAATATGTTGCTGGATTTCTATATTTGCATTCACAACACTTTTCAGGCATGCCTTTATCCTCAGCTCATGTACTCCATTTTTATGGGTTATAACGTTCGGAACACAATAAATGTTTTGGGAGCACGATCTCAAATAATATTATCCCCTTATTCTTTCTGCTTTGGTTAGTCCTTCCATCCAGGAGCTTTGTTAAACTCTTCTTACCTGTAATTTTACTTACTGTCAGACTTGATTAAGTAATGTTTAACTTTAGTCAGTATTGATTACTTAAGTACTTCTTGATTGCTGTATCTATAGTAATATTAAAACCCCTTAAATCAAAAGAAGATTTCGTTAATTGAAAATTAGTCACTTGATTAGTATTTTTAAGTAATAGAATTGAGTTGATTCATATGATCAATTTATTTATCATATTCATATATCCACATGTTAATTATAACATCAAAGTTGTGTTAAATGTTAGTAAATTTAAAAAAAACAAAATACTTAATAATTTTATTATATAGTTTAGACACGGCCATGGGCCTCATAACTTTAAAATCTCTAAGGCCTCTTCAAACCTTTAAAATGGCTTGACTGAGATTATAATTAAAAACATTTCACAGCGTCCCACCAATATTTCTGTGATATGAAATTTCAAAAAGTCGTTATTTTGTCCTACTACTTTAATATCAACAAATATATGTTTCTTTAATTTATTTCATAATTTTAAGTCATTTGGATTTATACTTTTCTAATGGCTGTGGGAAGTTTGGGTCATTGCAAAGATTTTCTTTCTTTATCACGTACCCGATATTCCTAATTTTAATCTCATGGTTAATGCATGTTTTAGCTAGATTATATTGGGTGTTCACTGAACTATCCGGTATTAGAGATATTTAGCCGACATGTCTCAGTAGTTTAGACCAGTTTTTCTGGTTTTTAAGAGAGTTGGCGATATTCCAAAAGATTTCTACTCTGTTTTCTGTACATCTCTATATGATTATCATTTTTCGTTCCAACACACTGTGTCCACAGTCGTGATCACGGAGCCGTCACAGATAACCTGCTTTTACACGATCCTTTGACATTTGAAAATTTTATTGTTTTGAAGTAGGTATCGACTGTAGACCGGAAAAGTTAAGACATTTAGCAAATAAGACTTTAAATTCATAAGTATAACTATCATCAAAACATCGATAATAACATAATTAATCAGTGATCAACCTTTTTGGAAGAAACCACGTTCAAGTAGAAGATTTGCTCAGTAAATATACTTGTCACTATTGTCCTTTGAAAAGATTTTCGAGAGTTAAATTATACTTTTAGATCAGGCTGTTGGCAGTCATAAAGTGATTATTATCTGCTAAATCAGATCAGTATATACAGTCTTATCAATTGACGTGTCCTTGTGTGCTTATGTTGATGCGACTAAATTAAATTTGACTTTCTAGAATTATTTGATTGATTTACTTCAATAGCCGAAATTAAAAAATATTTTTTTTTAAAATAGAACTGTTTTGTCTTAAAGAATAATTTATTATATTTTTTGTTTTAATTATTTTTAAAAATAATTTTGACAAATTAAACAAATTTGTTTCTAAAATGATTTGAAAATTTTTATAATATTTTAATGAATTTTTCACATTACTCAAGCTACCATAATGCTTATAATTTTAACAGCAATAATAATGGCTTACAAATTCACCCCAATGACTTAATGAATTACAACTTCACCCCTTTCTATCAGAATATCCAAAATCAAAATTATGTTCTAAATCAAAGTTATGAGATAAAAACAGAGGAAAACCGTATTCCTGAAATTTCAAGAACTCCACAAATTCCAGAATTGCCTGTCCCAACAATACAGTAGGTAATTATTTTAACGGTAAAATAATAAATAATTTTCAGAAACATTGTCTGTACAATAAATGTGGGCTGTAAATTAGATCTCAAATTCATCGCTCTTTCGGCGAGAAATAGTGAATATTGCCCGAAGCGTTTTTCTGCTGTAATAATGCGAATTAGACATCCAAAAACTACATCATTGATATTCTCTTCTGGAAAACTTGTCTGTACTGGGGCAAAAACCGAAGATCTCGCCAAATTAGCTGCAAGAAAATTCGGCCGTATTATACAACGAATGGGATTCAATGTGAAACTACATAGTTTTCAGTTGCAAAACGTTGTAGGATCTTGTGATGTGAAATTTCCCATTTGTTTGGAAGCTTTGGAGGTGTCTCACCGAGAATTTGTCACGTAATATTACCACTAAATATATTTGAATTTCCTGTTATTTTCTATAGATATGAGCCTGAAAACTTCCCGGGTCTGATCTACAGGCTTTTTAATACTAAAATTGTTATCCTGTGTTTTAAATCTGGAAAGATAATATTAACTGGTAATTTGCAATTTAAAATAATTTTATGAAATTCAATTAAGGAGCAAAAGTTAAACAAGAAATCGATGAAGCTTTCTCAAAAATATATCCGATTTTAAAATTATTTACCTACGGAAAAAATGTAATCAAAAATTAAATAGAATTTGAATTAAAAAATTAGATTTTTAAAAATTTTTAGATTTGTTTAAATTATCACTTTTGATAATACATACTCAATAATAATATTATATACTCAAATATATACTCAAAATATTGTTATTTAATTTTTAAAAATCTTTTTTAGTTTTTAACCCAAGCATTACTGCTAAACTTTGTTTAAGTGATATTTCTCTTTTAACTTATTTAGTCATTTAATGAAACAATCTGCAAACAAATACTGTTGCTTATCATCAAGAGTGTGAGAAAAATAAATTGATTGAAATATTTTATTTGGTTCACTTAATTTATTATCCTTATTATTAATAAGAATTTTTTATTAACTTTTTAATATGATATTTATTATTGCTAAATAGCGTTTTATAAAAATAGCTGAATTTTTTGGTCAAATTCTTATGTTATCGTGTTATGTCTATATAAATTTCGTTCGTTTCTTGGTGCATTTTGTGTAGATTTTTATTTCACCTTGTTTCTTGGTTTATTAGCGTTCTGTCGTATTTTACGATATTTATTTGATGTTTTATCTTTTGGGTTAAGTCTCCTTGGTGCTTTTGTGTTGTGCTACCGATTTGATAAAAGAAAATTTCAAGGTTGTGCTCGCACAACGATAATAATAATAGATTCACCTGCAACAATATAAAATGTTAAATTATCATTAACAATAAGTTACTAACAAATAAATAATTTTTCAAACACATTAAAACACATAAGAATATACAATAAAGTGTATATTTATATATATTTTTAAATATATATTGAATTTAAATATCATTGAAACGGGTTTTATCCCTTTAAATCCAGTAATTATGCTTGTTTAGAAGTCATCAACATAAAAAAACTTACCGTTTATCTGCTTCGTTTACTGGATTAATTGTGGAACTCCATTTGGCATTTGTAAGTTGTTGAGTCAGTTGGATTTTATGGACATGAAGACTCAAATTGTTCGTTAGAGTACACTGCTATAAATTATATTAGAAAAGGAAAAAACAAAATACAAAATATTTTTCGAATAAAATAAATAAACTTGACAATATCCAATTGATAAATTTGTTTTCAATGTTAATTTGGTTTAAATCAGAGGCCTCAAACACGCGGTCCGCGACCCGAAACGCAGCACATGGATTTTGTAATTTCACCAAACTTATATAACAATTAAAATCATGATTAGCTTTAAAATTTAGAATTTTCTTTTAAATTATTTTTATTTAAACAATTGCGTTTGCTTACAACTCAATTAAAGCTTCACTCCGTAATTCTAATAATATTATTGAAAACTGTTATTTATTCTTTAAAGTTTTTCAGGGTTGTGTTTTAATCATTGTATAGATTTTAAGTAGCACGGCCCATGAGGTTATGCTTTTACTCATACACGGTCTGCGTTAGACTTTGAGTTTGAGACCCTGGTTTAAATAGAACTCATCCATATAACATTCAATTAAAATTATAATTTTTTTAATTAATCCTGTAAATTAAATTATTATAACTGAAAATAATAATAAATACTAAAATTATTTTCTTTTTATTGAACGTTTTACAATATTATAATATTTTTTGAAAGTGAAATATAATATTTTTAATCAATAATAATAAATAAAATGTTTTTTAACATACAAATATATCCGAAGAAAAAGTGATTAGTAAAGTTTTTCTTGTTTCAAGACATATTGTAACACCTGCGGGTTCGTGAAACATTGTTCTCTTTCCTTCGTGAAATGAATAGGAAGCTCCTTAGAGAAAAACATTGTTAAAATATCCCGATGAAGAATTTAGCATAAAATTCAAAAATGTGTTATATTGTAATTTTGAATTCATTTAATCAAATATCAAAGGACATTGGATAGATAAATAAATTTTATTATTATATTATTATAATAAGTAATTAATAATTTTATTTTTTTAACTTGTAACATTAAAATATAATATTGAATTCATTTTAAAAATAAACAAAACGTGTAAATATTAATTTCTGTATTTATTATTTTTATTTTTCTAGTCAAGATGCTGTGTCATGAATGGTTTTTTGTGAATCCCAGATATCTGATCAAACAATCATAATATCATCGACGTACCCTACACACTAGTCCCCTCATAAACAATGCCACTTTGACGTTGATAATGATCTTGACGGGTGTAATGATCCTTATCCAAATTTTAATGCTCATTAAATCTTGCTGTAGATGTCTACCTTATCACTTATTAATTTCTTTTTATCCAACCAATGCCCATACCAAGAAACCACCATTTTATATTAATATTATAATTATTAAATTTGAATTTTCTAAACTTCAACAGAGTTCCTGATCTTTGGTAATTGCCTTTCTGTGTTACAGCTGGAAAATGTGAATGAAGCCAAATTGTGTTTTCTTCTTATTCAGTCGAAACTTAATTTATGTAACCATTCTGTTTATAATATCATCTATAAAAATCCCCTTTGCTGTTTTCATTGAAAATACATTAAAGCACATTTTAATAATATCATTTATCCTTAAGTTCGTATTTAAATGGCTTGTAGATATATCTTTAGTACTGGTGGGTTTCTGGGTGTTGATATTTTGAAACTATTTGGTTGTTACCCAGACAACCCCATAAAAATATTTCCTTTGCTTACCACTCGGCACCCGTTGCTAAGCAACGTTGGAACTGTGTTCGAGTGTATAGATCGTCCGCAAAAAGTGAGCGTTATTGCTAATGCTATAATTGACCGAACGATCTCTGGGTCCAACGAGCTGTCGATAGAAGACCTGTGCTCGCTTTTGATTCTTAGGTCCCATTATTCTCCTATCTCTTTCAAATGTTAACCTATACTCTCATATCATTTATCTTTATGTCCATTCACTTAGTCCTTCTTATTATTGTCCATGCTGATGATTATTCTTTGGCCTGTACACCCTTTGTTATGTTAAATACACCCACATTATATCTTTCACCCTTATCCCTATTATAACTACATTGTTTCCCATTATTATTGCTAGCATTATTATTGTTGCCATCATATGTATTACCTTTATTAATTGTTGCTACTATTTCCTATATTATTATTTTTGTTACTATAACTACCATTATAATTATTGTTATTACCACTATGATTATTCCTACTATTATTATTATGATAATTATTATCATCGTTACTACAAATACCATGATTATTATTATCATTATGATTATTATTATTATTATTATTATTATTATTATTATTATTATTATTATTATTATTATTATTATTATTATTATTATTATTATTATTATTATTATTATTATTATTATTATTATTATTATTATTATTATTATTATTATTATTATTATTATTATTATTATTATTATTATTATTATCACCATTACCCTTATCATTATCGTTATTATTATTAAGATTTTGTAGGGATCCGTCCTTATTCTTCAGCGTTAAAATTTTTTATTGGTATACAACATTATCCGTAATCCATCTGTATTTTTCGGTTTTTGATAAAGTATTTTTGTAAATTCGAAAATTTTAGCAGCGTTCGGCCCTTATTTTATACGTTCCATTTTTACGTTACTATTTTTGTTAAGTATTTGAATTAGTTCGGAAAATTTGAGCAGCGTCCCGCCCATATTTTCCGCCTCAACTCAAATTAATTTATTTAATTCTTATTTAAAAATATTATTTTTCATGATTTTGGTCGTTCGGATTAATCTTTTTCCGATGGCTATTCATTTTAACTGTTGCAACGATTTCGCAATTTTCCCCACTACCCATTCCCTCTCTTTGTCCTTAAGATCTATGTATGTTCATATTATATTTAATGAGTGCCCACTGGACTACTCGGTGTTAGAGATTTTTAGCCGATTGTTGTTAAAAATTTATGTCAATTTTACAGAAAACGGATGGTGAAGGAGTAGCCAATAAACTACTCATTTACCCTCCAATTTCCCATATGTATGGATAATATTGACGTTCCAGCTCCTGCGTTCCGCACGCCGGAGCCTTCACGGGCACGAACTATTGGCGATTTTACACGCACTTACACAGTTCGATAGTGTGTTTTATTTTTCTATCTTGCGTTATTTTTTGGCTGTGGGCCACCAAAAATAAAATAATAGAAAAAATAAATTACCACATGAATTAGGCAAAAGTCTCGATGCATAAACTGTATATTTGGCATTCATATAAACAAATTTTAAATCGGGCATCGATGTACATAAACCAAAATAACATAACTGTAGATTAAAAATCTGAAAAATATTGCTGCAAAACATAACTGTAGATTAATAACCTGAAAATATTGCTACAAAATATAACTGTAGATTAATAACCTGAAAATATTGCTACAAAACATAACTGAAAATATCGATAACTGTAGATTAATGATCTGAAAATATCTAAAAAAAAATCACACAACAAGGTAAGATTTATAAAAAATGTGCATCTTAAATTTGGTTGAAATTAATACTACAAAGTAGTAGTTGAAAATTTGGGAAAACACATCAGTATTTATACCTATAATTTGGCCTTAACCTTGCGTGTTAGTTTTATTGCGATTAAACAAAATTCGACTTTGAAATTATTTGTGTTATCTAAATTAAATTTTTATTTATTTCTTAATTTAAATTGGTAATTTATTTTTAACATTTTTAATTAAATTTATTCATCCAAAATATTTTATTTTTATTCATTTAATTCATTAATTTTTACTTTTATATAAATGGTCATTTTACGGTCGAATTTTCTTGTTATTATGTTATTTTTTATGTAAATTTCGTGCGGTTCTTGATGCATTTTGTATTTATTTTATTTTACTTTTATGTTTTTGATTTTATATTTATTTATATTCTCCCAGATTTTAAGGTGTTTAGTTGGTGTTGTATATTGTATTTTAAGTTATCTTGGTGCTGGGTTTTCGTGTTGTATTACTGATGCATTTAAACAATTCTCAAGGCTATTTGTGTGCTGGCCCAACAGTACCCCGCCTCAATCTCTCAAATCCTTCCTTTTTATTCTTCCTTTTTATATCCGACTCCATAATAACTCATTCATTTACACATTTATCATGATTAAGTTCACCTGTACGTTCTTTCCATTTGTATTATTTTGTTTA
Source organism: Schmidtea mediterranea (assembly GCA_022537955.1). Taxonomy (NCBI): domain Eukaryota; kingdom Metazoa; phylum Platyhelminthes; order Tricladida; family Dugesiidae; genus Schmidtea; species Schmidtea mediterranea. The sequence continues at coordinate 61,540,695 of CM039680.1, read as the reverse complement.
ATCTCGATGGCGAAAATGGTTTAATATTTTTTTTAAATTTCTTCCATTGAGTTCTCTAAGTTGTATTAAATATATTTTCGTATATTTATAATTTACCGCCATTCTAAAAACGTTTGATTTTTTATTCCTACTTGAATTCAATTGTAAAAAAATATGGTATATTTTTATGGACCTATAATTATATTATATTTAAAATGAAATAAATATTTTGATTGCTTTTATAATTAATTACCGGGCATTACAGCTATCAATAATATTGAATTAATTTTATTAAAAATATAATTTTCCAACAATGGCAAAAGATGAGGTCAGGGGCTATAATTACACAAGGCCTAGAATGCCGATTGCCGCACAGTTTGCAAATCCAGGTCCAATTTATGGTGCACCAACTTTAGTCGGCGAAAAAGGTCATGATATAAGAAGTGTTCATGTCAAAGCTCCAGCATATTCATTCGGATTGAAGACATTTCCTCATAGTCAAGATCAAAGCCCCGGACCAGCAGCATATGGACCTGATACAAAATTGACTCATCATGGCTATGATTCTATTCCCAAATATTCCATCGGACAGCTTTTACACCCATATGCAAAGGAAGTAACCCCAGGTCCAAGTGATTATGACATAACTAAAGCAAATAATGTTGTATGGCCAAAAGCTCCCGAACATGTTATGGGAAAATACTTGACAGAATCGACTGCAAATGTTACACCGGGTATAATGAAAGCATTTTTGATATTATTTAAATTTAAAATTAAACAGCCCCGAATGAATACAAATTACCACCACCTGACATTACAAGTGACAAGCCAAGTGGTCCTAAATATTCTGTGGGACAATATCTTCACTATGATAAATCTAGAGATGTAAGTTTTAAGTATTTGTCAATGTTAAATGAAATTCATCAAGGGTCCTGGACCAGCTGATTATAAAGTTGGTTCTCCAGATTTATATCTTACTGCCTCTCCCAAGTATACAATGGGTTCTGGAGCCCAATGCCCAGATTCACGACTGTTAACACCTAGTCCTGCACATTATAAGCATGAAATGGTTAGTAATATTTTATTACTAATAATGCAATACTTTAATGTTTGTTTAGGTGACTTCTCATTTACCAAGCAGTCCTGCTTTCACAATGGGAATAATTCATAGCCCTTATAAAGGTGAACATTTTAAAGAGCCACCCATAGAAGATTAACAATTCTCAAAGAAATTTCATTAAATTTACCAAAATGATGTACGCTATTAACAAATAAAAGTTAAAAGATGCAATTTTTTGTATTTTCTTTTAAAATATTTTATACAGTAGAAAACTTAAATCAATGCAAAAATTAAAATCAAAACCATTTATTTAAAATTTATAAAATCGAGATAAAAAATAAATGATGAAGGGTGAGGACATGTCACTTTTATTTATTAATTAAGAACTTGCACTGCAATGAAGTGCAAAGCATGTCGATTGCTGTGGATATTACGTGAATAGCACGTTGTGTGATCTTTGATAAGTTGACAGCTTTATCAGCAAGTTATATATTGCGAGGATGACCAACAAGTCGATCACAATAGACTGGTTGATTTCAAGAGGCTGATCTGATAAGAGCCGTAGGATTACGAGTAAAACAAATTAAGTCAACATTTTCAAGTTTTGTGATATATTTTTCTAAATTTATTTTTAGCTCTAAATAGGTGAATTTCACTAATTCATATCATAATTGTAGCCTAGTGTAAGGCGCAAACGCATCAGTATTCACGCAATTATAACTCAGAAAAACACCCATTTATCATGAATATTTGGTAGTAAATGTTGTTGCTTAATAAGCTTTACTTTGATAGGATTGCTAAAAAGAGTAATCTGGAGTATCTAACAACTTATCTGCAAAACATCAAGTAGAGAAAAATTGAAGTTAAAACTCAAGTAATAAATCAGTAAAATGTTTTTTAAAAAGCCAATATGTAAACCATTTTCCTATGTAGAATTTTTAAAAGAAACGTTTTTGGAAATGCCAGATACACTTTTTAACGATTTCTATAATTGTCTTGAAAACTTTTGATGCGACGAATGGAGAAGCCGAGATGAAATGTAAAAGTCCATTTCAATATATTTTATTGTTGCATAATGAAATGTTTGGACAAATGAATACGAAAAAGCAATTTCTAGCCTAAATATAAACTTTTTATGGGAACTTAATATAAACTCAGCTTATTTTTAGCAATTTATTAAGTTTCCCCATTTTTTAAGAATATAGTTAAAGCATTCATTATTGGAGTGTGTAGCAATAGTAGTATCCAAATATACAGGCCATGTGAAGGGGGGTGGGGTCACGAGGGTCGTGTGCCATGAGCCTCTTAATTCCGGGGGCCTCTAAACTATGCTACATATTTGAAACTACACAAAACGATTAAAAGTTAAATTTACAATTTTACGTAGAGCACAACAAAAAAGTCTTAAAATTCAAATTTTCAAATTTATAATTATTATTATTATCATTATTATTATTATTATTACTATTATTATTATTATTATTATTATTATTATTGGGCCAGAACACAAACGGCCTTGGAAAATGTTTAAATGGATCGGTAACACACATGCAAACATAACATGCAAATTTAAAATAAACCCACTAAAACATCAATTAAACCCTATCAAATATGAGAAAAAAGATAATTACATATAAAATAATAAACATAAAAATAAATTAAAATAATAACAAAACGCAACAAGATCCGCACGATACAAATACAAACATAACATGAAAACCCAACAAATTCGACCGAAAATTGATAAATCAATAAAAGTTCATGAAAATGAAATCTAAATCAAAAATCTGAATAAGAAATAATTCAATAAAAAATTCTAAATAAAAAATTATCAAAATAAATGAAAAAATAATAAAAATAAAGATTGGAATACACTAGAAAATAACAAGGTCGAATTTTGTTTTACTACATCAAAATTAACACGCGAGGTTAGGGACAGAAAATATGTATAAATACCGATGCATTTTCACATAAAACTTAAAAAATTTTTGAAACAAAAACTGTGCTAATTTTTGAAAACATATTTGAAGCAACTTTTAGGTGAGCAGTAGTTTATTTGGAACTCTCTCTCCACGCCCCGTCCTCGCAACCTCGATAGAGCTCTGCTTGGATGTCGGCGTGGGGGGAAGATGTAATTTTATATTTTTATGAATGATCTTGGTCAAGTAATTTTGTATTTGTTTTTGTTAATATAATAATAAATATTTATAATATTAAAATCGAATTTGTTTTTCATAATTAATTTATTTGTCGAAATTTTTCCGGCCCACAGCCAATACACATCGCAAGCCAGTAAAATCAACATACAATTCAGATTCGTGTAAGTGCGTGGAATATCGCCAATGATCTGTGCCCGTGAAGACCCGGCGTGCGGAACGCAGGGGTTGGAACGTCAATATTATTCCGTATAAAAGAAAGGAGAAATAAGGAAGGGGTCTTTTGGCTACTTCCTCGTTTCTCGGTTTCTGTAAATTCGACCTAAATTATTCTACATACGGCTCAAAATCATCACACCGAGTAGTCCAGTGGGCACTCACTAAATGTAATATGAACACAAAATGCGCCTAAGGTCAATTAAGGGAAGGTGACGGGTAATTAAATGAAATCGTTGTTATTCGCTATAAATTCATGTTACCAATTTATGTCATCCATTATAAATTTATATTATCGATTATAAATCCGTATCGTAAATTCATATTATTAATTATGAATTCATATTATCGATTACAAATCCGTATTGTAAATGCATATTATTAATTATAAATTCATATTATCGATTATAAACCCTTATTATAAGTTCATATTATCAATTATCAATTCATATTATTAATCATAACTATAAATTCACGTCATTAATTTTAAATTTATTATTAATTATCAATTAATAGCTATAGATTCGTATTAGTAGTTAGGAAATCATGCGCTCAATTATACAATGCGTATGTTAATTACACAGTCATGTGATTACTTATAGAGTCACATTATTATTTAAAAATTCCTATTGCTAATCGGGAATCCGTATTACTAACTATAATTATAAATTGATGTTATTATTATGCAGGGTATTAATTATAATGTCAGGTTATTAATTAAAAGATTTTTTGCTTAATGATCAAAATTACGAAGTTAACCCAAAAATCGCCCGCGACAATCAAAAACTTACGGTAGTCAAGTCATAATAACTTCGATAAAACTTAAAGACTCTAATATCAATGACCAATAATATTCGATTAACCTTCCCAACGTCCCTAAGATAAGATTAGAATAAATCAATGAGAATTTACATAAAAAGGCGAGAGAAAAATCCAAAATCACTCAGAGTGTTCAAAATCACGTTGACAAAGACCAACCTCAATATAATCCACAACTCCATTGAATATCGAAAAAACAAAAATCGTAAATTCAAATTAAAATATAAGATCATAGAAGGTAATTTCAATAACAAGTTAAAGTTCTAAATCCAAAGATATGGGATTCGAATTGCGACATCCAGCTGAGTAACATCTCGCCGTCCCGAAGAGAATGAGATTTCCAATCTGCCCATAATTACTCTAAATTATGACTAAATTTAATTGGAATAAATCAAAATTACCCAACGTTAAAAATCCCGATACTGTCAATTGATAAGCATTTTTCCCGGAAGAAAATTTCATTAATAAAACGAAGCCAATCTCCCAGAAAAATAACTAACTCGTTAACAGAGAAACCGCCAAGACGGTCAATGTCCTTGCCTAGCCAACTTATGCCCCTGTTTCAACCATAACCACCATATTTTCCCCAAAAACTCCAACGCCGATCCAGTAAGATTAGACCTAAAAATGAACCGGAAACTTCACGAATAATAAACTATAAATTGTTACCTTATTAAACCCACAGAGAAACACGACCAAGTTAAGTAAATATTAATTCAAAATCGCCGATCCCTCTTCAATCCGGATGTGGTAGCACCAATTGAAGTTGGACGTTGACACACCAGTCCGGTTCACAAAATCTGAGGCATCACTATTGATTTGTTTACTTGCACTTCCAACTATGCAAATGTAAAATCGAGAAATTTCGAATCCAATCAAATGATGTTGACATTTCCGCTGAATGGCGAATATCGCATATCTTCTTAAATAAATGCAATTATATTAACGTACTACACAAAGCGCAAACACCCACAATCATTGAAATATAAAATCTCACCCGGTATCATTGGATTAGTATTACATTAGAAAATGCATCGACAACGAATTTATCGAAAAGGGAATGCTTCGACCAGCCCACCTGGCGAAAGATCGGTAGCCGATTCTGGCCCACAGCTCATTGGTAATGATTTTTTTTTCTTTTCTTTTCATTTTTAATGCATAAGTAATGATGATTTTTCAGTACTAAATAGGGATTTTGTAAAATTAAATATTTGTTTTCATCATAACGATATCGCAGTATTTTATAAACGGTTTGGTACTAAAACTTACCGTCGAATTTTATTTATTATTAAATTTTATACTTGAATTCTAAGATAATAATTCTTTATGTTTAGATTATTAGATTTTACATCCATTATGTTGTAATTATGTAGCATAATTTTTAGATTTTAGCCTTTACCATTTATAGATTGGAAATCACCAAATATATGGACTCTTTATTTGGGGTATATCAAAACAATTTTAATTTTTGTTTTAGGATAGTATAAATAAATACTTTAGAAACGCATGTTAAATTTCATCATAAGTTGACTTGTTTTCTCCAGATCATCGATATAGCGTAGGAATGGTGCTGATTTTCTATTAGACATTCGTCGGTCAATATAATAAAATGATCGTGAATCAAGGATTCGATTTTGCCATACACTGGCGAGTGTGTATTATACATTACAAACGGAGGGAGTTTGAAAACGAAAAATGTTATTAACGGAAGTTATCGGCTAGTAACCTAAAACTGGTAAGCATAAATGAGAACACAATCACGAACGTCACTAAAATGAAGAACATTTTCTGCGTTTCTCTAATAAATGTCTAGTAATTTGTATAAACTTGAAAACTCAAATGCCAAATTCAGGACCCCGCATCCATTGATTTTGATACTCCCACAACTAGATATGTCAAGTCAGGAAAATCCCGAGAGATCCGCACGTAGATCGATGCTTTTAGTTGTTTTTTCCCGCTATTAGTATTTAATTTTTGAATTTTCAAAAGGAATTTGTGTTAATTATGACCTCATTAAGGAAGTTCAGATCCGGATCTTATTCCTATGCAACTTGCCGACCGATGGAGAGAAGCGTGGAAGCTATTCCGACAATCTAGATGTCTCGAGTCTTCCCCACTCGAATCCCAACAGATCAGTGGCCAATCGGAAGATCCTAACCGAAATTCCGAAGCACCGGAACTGCTCTGGGAGGAGTGGAATCCAGCTGCAGAAATCTATGAACACGCTCGTCGCCTACTCGATGATCTTCTCAACCATCAACGACAGGTGGACCTACAGGTGGTCCGAGCCCATCAATGTTTGGCGAACATTAAAGACGACATCGAAACCGGCCGGATTGCTACTACCTATCACCACCCACGGCCACGCAGACTCATGCACGGAGGCACCTGTGGAGAGACGGTCGTAAACAGGAAAGACTCTCAGATGGCCGGGTCTAACCGGGTTCGAAATACTAAGTGGCCAGTGATGATTTTCTCGAACTGCTCCCCGGAGGAGTGGGTAGCCAGGGAATTCACTGACACTTGATACCGACATCCAAAATTAACCTTAGTTTATATTTTCTTTGTTATTTAAAATAAATAATTAGTTCGGTTAGAAATTAATTTCGCTTTGTTTGATGCTATAATAATTTGTCGAGGAAGTTTTGTTTAATTCCGATATATTTGTTAATTCTATGGTAATAGTTACCTTTTTGATTATATTAATTCCAGAAATGGATTCTCTACAAATCTTACGAACGGAACTGGCCTTGGCACGACAAAATAATAAGACTCTGTATGATCAGATTATCCAGCTGAATCGAAAAGTACACCAAACCCGAGCCTTTTGGGTAGATCCAGCAAAAATTAAACCCCTATATCAGAGACTCACAGCTGCTCAAAAGGGATGGGCAGAGGAAAAGCAGATAAATCAAAGTCTGCGAACGCAGATACGAGGACTGGAAGTTGCCCTGTTGGCCAGTCAGGAAGGAGCGGCCGTTACTTACCCACTCGTGTTCGCACCAGCTCAGTTAGCTTATCGGGAGTCGGTAGCTACTCCAACCTCGTTGTCGAACCCAGCAGCAACAGTAAATACCCACTCTCGCCCAGGACGCAAGGAAAGAGCCAGGCGCCGTGCCGCTCGATTGTTAACTCAACCCAAATAAAATTCGAAAGTGTTGTAACTCGTGAATAATACATGTTTTGTTGTCTGATTGTATTAACTCATGTGTAAGATAGTCCAGAAATCATGATAAAATTCCTGTTATTTATTAAACTCCAATGATAAATACATGACATGAAGGGACCAATTATAAAAAATTGAGCATATGTCTTCTAACGACGGCTTGTTGGACCCGAGGGTTGTCCGAGCAATTATAGTACTAGCAATAGTACTCACTTTTTGCGGACAATCCACCCGCTCGAGCACATTTCCAACGTTGCCTAGCAACGGGTGACGAGAGGTAGTCAGAGTAATATTTATATGGCGTTACCGGGGTAACAACAAAGATAAAACAAATGTCAAGCCCAGTAACCCATTATTATTATTATTATTATTATTATTATTATTATTATTATTATTATTATTATTATTATTATTATTATTATTATTATTATTATTATTATTATTATTATTATTATTATTATTATTATTATTATTATTATTATTATTATTATTATTATTCTTATTAATATTATTATTATTATTATTTAAGGAAACTAAATATAGACCTTACTATAGTGTGACCATTATGCTGAAATGTAAAAAAACTTTTAATTTATGAATTTAAACAAAAAAAATTGAAAAAAAAATTTTTTTTCTCATTTAAAAATTCACTTTATTTAAACAAAAATTTTTAAAATTTTTTTACCCGCTGGGGGGGTATGGACAGGGCGCCGTCTTGTCACTACTGTTGGCGAATAGGGTTGATTTTTTATTTATTTTTTTTAGGGTTTTTGTGTATCTACCACCTAAATGCCATCAAGATTATTATTCTATCCCTCCTATGTACACATGGTGATTGCCATGTTGGTACTGTACATAAGGGTTGAAAATTCATGAGCAGGTGAGCTCCATTTCTAGAACTACTCCTCATGATATTTTCACTTTCGGGTTCTGGACTGCCGATGGAAGGTCTTACGTCTTTCTCTTTCTATATCCTGGTCCTTACTCGTCTATTCCGACAATTCCCAAACTTGTTTGTCATCTTTACCCATTATTTATAAAGGTATCCTTCAAAAATTTGGGCAGCGTTCCTCCCTTATTTTTTGGTAAATTTCCTATTTCACTTGTTTAATCACTGTATTGACTACATTGGTCCTAGTTTACCTTTTATCTCTACCTATATTAAAAATTTGATTAACAGTTCCTTAACTCCCGGTACATTTTCCATGATTTTAAGTAGTTACAACCCTCTGTGGTCATTTCAATAAACATTTCTCTTTTCTGTCAGATTATATCATTCAACTTTTGGAAAAAAATACTTTCAACTTTACATTCCTACACTATCTTATCCTTTCCTACTTGATTTTCCAATTAATTTTCCGACAATATTTTAAATTTTCTATACAAAGCTTTATTCCCCCTTAACTAAAGTCGCACTTCCTATGATTTTAAGTGCTCATTCCGGCCGACGTTTCCATCAGACGCTGTGAGTTGTTTAACGGTTCCCTACCGGGAGGGTCCTGTGACATTTTGCCAGGCATCGTCGCGGACAGACCGAGATTTCAGACAGGCTCGACCCGCGATCGCAACTAGGGAACTTAATCCACCAGCTGGATTCACCGATCTGCCTATCTGAGAACTATTTCGATACATATATATAGATAAGATTTTAGGGGAACTTGTCAGTGGCACCAAAAGATTCCACGACCATCCAGAATAAAATCAAAATAACAAAACTTTAACTTCAAAATATATATTTATACAAGAAAACAATACTTACAATCCACAGTCATGCAACCAAATTGGAAAAATTGGCATAAATTGGCTTAAAAATTTTGTCTAAAAATGACTCAGTGTTACTCTAAGAATGTCTAAAAATTTCTACAAATTTTCTGCCTGACTAAAATTGTCTAAGAAAGTCTAAGTCTAACTGTAAGTCTGTAAGTCTGTTGTCTAAAATTCTGTTAGAAATTATGAAAATGACTGCCGTATATATAGTATTTTCATGCCTGGGTGCGACCAATCAGAGAATTTTGAGCCTTTTTCGGCCATTTTTCGGGGGGTTTTATTGGTTTTATTTTATTTTAAATATTTTATTTTTCTCCATATTTTTCTCTATTTTTTGATATTATTTTCTCAATATTTCGTAAATTTTCATTTATTATTATTTTTTTTTTAATTTAACCATTCTCTTTGATTTTTCTCTTTTTACGCTTTGATATTTAAAGTTTTGGTCGCTGCTTCCGCCTATGTATTTTCTAAACCTTCTTTTGCAAGGTTTTGTCGGTTTTATGTTTTGGTTTTTGTGTTTCTTTCTGCATCTGTAGGCTTTTCAATGATTTTAATTAATATTTGTTTTATTTAATTTTGTTATGTTTTTATTTTGTTTTAATTAACATGTTTTATTTTATTTTTGATCTCTTCTTGCGGTGCGTGCTTATGTTACAGCAGCCATATTGACAATTTCCAAACGACATTAATTATTTTGTTTTAATTTATACAATTTTCACCTTTTTGTTTAAATTGGTTTTGTAATTTTGTTTTAATTTTGGCTCTGAGCCCAACACTACTTTGTCACTAAATAAAAAGTCGTTGTTGCATAAGTTCAAATTTGTATAATAAAAGTTTATTAAGTATTTAGTGGTCTGTCTTTGAGGTGGTTAAAACTTAAAAATATTGTTAAAGTGGTTTTTTCTATATATTGTTAAGGTGTTATTGAATTATATAACTGAATTGTTTAAACTTTATAAAATATAAAATAACTGATAACTTTTTGTGTCTTTGATTATTGATAATAAATAAAAATATGTATACTAGGGAGGTAATTAAAACATGAAGAGGACATTTGAAAGTGGCGCCAGCATAAAGCAAAATAAAAACTCAAGGAGTCAGCTATTAAAAGTTTAAAACCGATTTCACATTTTTTTAATAAGGATTCATCAAATCAAGACGAAAGACATTTGACATCTAATACAAAAAAATCCACAGTTGAAACTGCAGTAAGCGATACGGTTATCGAAATAGAGAAACTAAGTGAAAATAATGTTGAGACTGAGAGGATTAAAATTGTAACCACAGTGCGAGAGGGTGTAGTTAGTACAGTGGAATTGCCAGATGAAAATGGTTAATTGAGGACCGTGCAAACGGAAGGTGAAGTAAATATATTGAATACTGAAACATTAATATGTACGGATATTGAAGTGTTTGATAAAATAATCAAGCGCAAATGAAATCATTTATGGAAATTACTCGATTTAAAATCCCAAAAAATATTTCAAACGACTCAACCAACCGTGGATTTCCATATCGTTTATTTTCAAAGAAACTTGCAAGTGGAGAATCGTGTGATAGAGATTGTATATGCTGTAGCGTCCAAAACCAATCAATTTATTCTGCTCCATGTTACATTTTGAACAACAACACGCATTTCTCATATTTGACAGATAAATTGCGATACAACATAAAAAAAGGTTGGAAGAGGTTTTCCGATGCTTTCCGAGTCAGAGCAAATAGCAGCAGCTAATGAAACGGTTACAGAATTTACAACCAATCGACGAATAAAAGATCAAATATCTGCAGAAATATATTTTCATATCGACATTTTTAACAAGATCATTGAATCATTAGTAGATGGACTTACTCGAATATTTAAAGCTGTTTCCGCTATATGCAACTTATTTGAAGTTCTATGGAATTGTGATGAGATGGATGAGAATAGCTTAGTTGCAGCAGCAATGATTTTGCAGAAAAAATATAAAAATCAAATTAATGAAGAAATTGTAGAAGAATTAAAATTTTTAAAAAGAGTGTATAAATACAATTTTAAAGGCTGCAGGAAACCGTGCGAGCTTTTAAAAGAAATTATTGAAATGGGTTTTCTAAATATATACCCAAATATTCTCTACGAATATTTTTAACCTTGCCAGTTAGCGTAGCAGAGGCAGAAAGAAATTTCAGCGTAGTCAGACGTATAAAAAATTATTTAAGATCAAAAATTGTGCCGGATCGTGTAAATGATCTGGTGACACTAAATATTAATTAGGACATTACAAGTGTTGGGCCACAACGTAAACGGCCTTGAAGAATGTTTAAATGGATCAGAAACACACACGCAAATACAACATGCAATTTAAATAAACCCACTGAAACACCAATTAAACCATATAAAATCTGAGAAATAAAAGAATTAAATATAAAATAATAAACATAAAAATAAATTAAAATATTAACAAAATGCACCAAGATTCGCACGATACCTATACAAATATAACAAGAAAACACAACAAATTCGACAAAATTAGAAAAATTAATAAAAGTTCATTAAAGTGAAATTTAAATCGGAAAATTTGAATTAGTAATAATTCAATAAAAATTTTAAATAAAAAATTATAAAAATAAATCAAAAAATATTAAAACTAAAAAATAGAATTTGCTAGAAAATAACAAGGTCGAATTTTGTTTTACTGCATCAAATTTTACACGTCATAAAATTAGGTATATATACTGATCCATTTTCACATTTAACTTAACCATTTTTCAAACTGATTAAAACCATTTTTAGAAACCATTTTTCAAACTGATTAAAACCATTTTTAGAAACCATTTTTCAAACCATTTGAAATCGTTTGTAAACTATTTTGAAATCTTATTTTCAAATCGTTGTGAAACTATTTTAAAACCTTATTTTCAGCTATTTGAACTAATTCAACTGATTTTAGGTGAGAAATATTTATGTTGGAGCCCTCTTTCCACGTCACGTTCATAGCATCTCTGTAGAGCTCTGCTTGACGGCGACGTGGGGAGAGAGGCATTTATGCTTTCTGTTATGATATTTTATGCTATTGTATGAAAATTTTTGGAATGGTTATGAAGGGTAATTCTGTTATTTTGTCCTAACTAATAAATATTATTATTATACATAAGTTGTTTGATATATATTTTTCATAAACTAAATTAAAATGTCGAAATTTTTCCGGCCCACAGCCGACACATAACGCAAGTAAATAAAATCTACATAGTACAGAGGCATGTAAGTGCGTGGAAAATCGCCAATGATATGTACCCGTGAAGACTCAGCGTGCGCAACGCAGCGGTCGTAACGTCAATATTATCCCTATAGCTGAAGCGAGAAATAAGGAAGGAGTCTCTGGCTGCTTCCTCGTTTCTCAATTCTGTAAAATCGACCTAAAATTATGTTACATACGGCTTAAAATTATCACACCGAGTAGTCCAGTGGGCACTCAATAAATATAATATGAACACAATATGCGTCTAAGGCCTATTAAAGGGAAAGGGTACTTGGGTTAAATTAACTGAAATCGTTGTTATAACTATTTTGGATTAACATTTTGAAATAAATAAAATTTGTTGGGAATCACTGAATTCGATTAAATTGAGATTATTGATAAAATTTAAAGCAACCATTGATTGTAAAAGTAAAGTGTTTTATGGCTAAAAATTAAAGTAAATATGGGGTAAAGATAATTTAATGATCGTAGATTATTGATTAAAATTAGGGTAATGACAAATAATTTCATCAATTAAATTATTATAATTCATTTCAATAAAAGTAATCTGATCTTTGAGTAAGAACGAGTAATGTATTGATTTAATCAACCCCCGATAGAAATGAAAGTAATTAAGAATCGAATTCATTGATTTCAAATAAAGGAATGTATCCATTAAACGTAAAATGATTCTCGAATGAAAGTATGGAACCCCTTAATTAAATTGTTGATTAAACGACACGTAATTCACTGTTAATTCAGTTTGATAAAATTGAAGGAGTGATTGAGTAAAATCAAGTGTTTAGATTAAATTATTGATTAAAAATAAAATGAATAAAAATAAATATATCGTTGCTTCAATTAAACCTATTCATTGGTAACAATTAAAATGAGTTTCGGGTAAACGGAAATATCACATTGATTAAACTAAGTCAGATAATTATTGAGTAAAACCCACGTAAACTAGTTTTGGTAAAGTAAAGTATCAAATAAGAATAAATAATATAAGCTCCTTAATGAACTATGATTAGAGGATTAAAGATTAGAATTACAGATGGATTGAATAACCGTAAGACAGTTTCTTTAGTAAAAATCAAGTAATTTTCGATGTAAATTAAAGAAAAACTGGATTCACGGAATTAAAACCATTAGCATTAATATAACTTTGTGGGCTAAAGTAATAGTTGATCCAAATAGCCTTAGGGAAAACTATTAGCAATTTGAATAATGGACATCAGGATACATTACCAATGACACGACCCCTTAGTTAAAACTAAAACAAATTCACAGATTCGGAAAAGGTTTTCTTCAATTCTTATAAATTCGGTAATTACAGCAAACTGATTAAAGAAAAAATGAACGAATTATTACGTAAATTAAATTAGTAGAATTGGAAAAAATCAACGTTTAAGACAAGAGTGAATTTATATTAATATCACATTAGATTCCACATGGCGAAATTATTCCAACAAAAGGGTATCGCATCTATTTAGGAATCTCGGTAAGCGTAGAAGTTTTCCTAAAATTTGCTAATAAAGTACATTTAAACTAGTCAACGAAATAACTTACCGGAAATTGAGATAATCGGGTGTAGGCGAACATTTGACCAGTAATTCTGAAAATACGACACGAATCATACAATCACCGGATGTAAACAATGTAATTCACCTTTAGTCAACCACTTAAGTTGTAATGGTAAAATCCGCCGGAAATCATTCGCCCACCAGGATACACCTACACTAAGTTATCTCGGATCAACATCCGGCCTAAATCTTAAAGTTCGAGCAACTGTAATTAAAGTTGGTAAACAAACTTTAAATCAATGTACAAATTCCCTTAAGTCAATGTACGAGTATCCGCCTACATGAAAAATTTTAATGTTAATACGCATATATCGAATAAGTTAACCATCAGGTTACCTCACCCATATGATTAATTATATATTTTCCATATAAGGGAGTGCACCTGAAAGAACCAGACCCGCAAAGTAACCCAACTTGCTTATGAGTGTCCCATCGCGTAAAGGAAGGCAATGGTCACGCGTATGACACCCTTACTAGTAACATGGACACTATCTGCTTGCTAATAACTTAGAATAGTAAATCAATCGAACCTAATAACAGTAATGTTTAGACATGTCGCCCAAACGAACTACCCGTCGAGAGACCGCCAGACAGGAACAGACAGGAGTCCCGCCGACCACGAGGATACTCAACCAGTTGCAACGATCATGTCTCTCGGAACGGCAATATCCAGCCGCGGAGACCTACCTGCACGCACAGGACCTCCTCACCCAATGGGAAAGGGTGCAGGAGCAGGTAGATTTACAGGTGGTTAAGGCAAGGATGTACCTTGCGAACGTGGTGGAAGACATCCTTGCCGGGCGGATTGCAGTCGCCTATCCACCTCACCCAGTTCGAGACACCAGAAGACCCTATACTGTTGAGGCTCTCAAACGAAGCCTGAAGAGATACTGTCCGGACGAGTAAACCAACACTGATAGACTTTATGTAGTAATTGATTTAAAAGATTAGAAATTTACGTGTTAATTCTTTTTCTTATAGCTAGAGTTATTCGTGTTTTGTTTAATGAAATAAACAATTATATAACTTGATCAATAATAAATTAACATCATCTATTTGATTGTAGTAATGTCTTCCTTACAAATCTTACAATCTGAATTGAACCACGCGAGACAGACAAACGCGGAATTACACACGCAGATTATTCAACTAACCCGCGAAATGCAACAGATTAAAGCCACCTGGAGGGAACCAGAAAAGGTAAAAGCACTGTACCACCGCCTGACCGCAGCACAGAAAGGCTGGGCAGAGGAGCGGCAGCTCAACCAGAGCCTGCGCACGCAAATTCGGGGACTCGAAGTCGCCCTAGCAGTCTGCCGGGAAGGGGAAGCGGTGACATATCCGCTCGTCTTCGCCCCAACCCAGATGCCGCAGAAGAACACCCAACCAGTGGAACAATCTACCCTTTCAGTAAACAATCGTCGAGCGGGACGTAAGGAACGGGCCCGACGTCGAGCAATCCAGCTTCAAAATCATTAACCTGCGAACATTGCGCGCGTTGTTAAATAAATAGAGTAGTCGTGTTCTTAATTTAATTTGTTCCGTTGATATATTTATATGCTAAACATTTGCCTCATGTTACTCAACCTTAATTTCATCTCTCCGCAGGCAGATAAGAACCTAATCTCAAATGATCATGAGGGACAGAGCAAAGCGAGCATAGGTCTTCTATCGACAGCTCGTGAACCCGAGGGTTGTCCGAGCAACTACAGTACTAGCACATGGTACTCAATTTTTGCGGACAATCCACCACTTGAACACATTACCAACGTTGCTTAGCAACGGGTGCCAAGTGGCGATTAGTATCATTTTGTATGGCGTTACTAGGGTCACCAGGAGGATAAGCAAGATTTGAAACCCTGTAACCCACCACAAGAAATGTGGACTGTTCCGAATTAATAGGTTCATTTGCAGCTCTAAAGGTTCGCAAAGCATTATTTTAATTGCTTTTCATTAAATTTCGTTTTGCATATTTTTTATTTAACTATATTTCGTATGGTTTTTTTAAATTTGAATTATGAATTATACATGTTTTACCTTAATAAATTTTTTTGCTAAAACCACCATTTTATTATTATATAGGTTGTGGGTTACTGGGTTTTGATGTTTGTTTTCAGCGTTCTTACATTACCCTGGTAACGCCATATAATTATTTTTAGCTACCTCTCGGCACCCGTTGCCCGGCAACGTTGGAAATGTGTTCGAGTGGGTGGATTATCCGCTAAAAGTGAGCGCTATTACTAATGCTGTAATTGCTCGGACAATCCCTGGGTCCAACGAGCTGTCGTTAGAAGACTTGTGCTCGCTTTAATCTATTGGGTCCCTGTGTAGGTCTCTGAACTTTTTATATGTACAACTTCGTTTTGCTCATCAAGAAAATTATAATTGGAAGTAAAAAATATGAACATGTATATTTAAATCACATCGTAAACTCAATTCATGTACTGGTCAGATTTTTGTTCGATAGTCGAGCAGCTCGGCGCTTCGCTCGCTCTTTTCGTCCGGGTCTGTAACTGTTGGTTGTGGTTGTGGTGGGAGTTGCGATTGTTGCTGGAGTCGCCGCCGGTTCACGATATGCAAATTGAGCCGGGGCAAACACGAGAGGGTAGGTTACGCTGCCCCTTCTTGACAGGCGGACAGGGCAACCTCCAATCCTTTTATCTGGATCTTCAGACTCTGAGCCAGTTGTTTCTCTTCGGCCCACCCTTTTTGGGCTGTCGTAAGCCGTTGGTATAGGGATTTGACCTTCCTGGGGTCTATCCAGGTTTTAACTTGCTGGACTTCTCGAGTTAGCTGTAGGATCTGTTCGAGAAGGTTCTTGTTGGCTTGTTTCACATGCTTTAGTTGGATCTCCCATATTTGTGAAGGCTCCATTACTACAATGGGAAGTATTAAAGTTCTCATTTATTTGTTAGAAATTTTCAGACATATGGTTAATTCAAACACATGGTATTAAAGTAGGTCACAAAATAATAATAGTAAAAACATATTTTCGGAGATTACATATTTTATTTAAAAATTACATAACTGGATTTCAGGAGTCACTGGGGTTCGGAATCCCGGAAAAACTTTTCTATTCCTTCTTCGGGGGAATAGCCCGGGACGATAAGCACGTATCGTTTCGTGTTGCGGGTCGGTCTCGGATTGGATGGGTAGACGTCCGCGAGTCGTCCGCAGGCGAGATCGTCTTCCACGTTTGTCAGGTAACTGCTGGCTCGGTCAACTAAGGAGTTGACTCTGCGTTGATGTTTCTTGAGATGAGACACGAGTGCTTGGGCCCCCATAAGAATGTCTTGGGCCGGACTGGGATCACTTGGCTGTCCACTCCTCCGGAATTGTTGCATCGTACTCTCTATTAGGAGCATATCCTCCCATCTATTTTCTCCTGGTTGGGGCATGTCCGGGTACCTCTCCTTATTGACTCGCCCCCATGCCTGACGCCATTGGTCGGCTTCTGATACGGGGATCCGAATAAAAGGTCCTGATCGGTCTAAAATAACAACATGAACGAATGGATTACTAATACAGTTTAAAGATTGTCGGGTAACGTTCCGATACTCTTTATAATTTCCGAAAACCGATGCGCCATCGAGAAAAGCCTGC
The DNA here is from genome assembly GCA_022537955.1 of Schmidtea mediterranea. Classification (NCBI taxonomy): domain Eukaryota; kingdom Metazoa; phylum Platyhelminthes; order Tricladida; family Dugesiidae; genus Schmidtea; species Schmidtea mediterranea. Next base: position 61,523,128 of record CM039680.1, on the reverse strand, counting down.
ACGACAAAAATCAAAACCGGGATGATGCAGAAAAAATTTGGCCGATAACAAAAGGGTTGTATGATATTGGGTAACTCGACGTAACAATCCTCGACATTCGATAAGAGCTAACTTTAAAACAGAAGTTATATTTATTTTTTGCGTAAACCATTTCACATAGGAATATGAATCCGGGTTAACAATTTAGTAGAGAAAACAGGTTTTCAACAAAATTCTGGTTCGAAGTAATGAAACATTAATCCGGGTTGAAAGAAACACCTAAAATATTCAGCTACCCTTATCATGAATGAGGGTCGTTATAAATTAAAGGGAAACACAAATAACATTTACCCTCGAAATTTAAAATCTACCATGAAACAACTAATTATATTTAGCAATAAACTTTATGAAAAATTTGAATAACCCACAATTCCTAAAAATCGAACATTTTACCGGTTCTGCCTGTTGTCCTGAAACTGTCATCGATTTGGCATTTGCAATAAACTCTTTCACTTTTCCTTTAAGACAAACTAGTTTCAGGGCATTCAGATGCTCGTATATTCGGCACATGGAACCTACAACCGTCAAAAATTAAGCTTGATAACATCGTGTAAAAACCCTGATGAGTGGAAATCGGCCTAATATGGTTAAGCCTACTTTCCCATATGAACGAAACAAGATTGCCGGTGTGTACCCACTCTAAACAGCTGGTCTCATATCGCGATACCTTTAAATTATGTGGCCACAAGCGGTAACTTACGTTGGTTCATAATGAACTCCGGTATATAAGCGGATAATCGTAAGTTTAATCAAAACAAAATAATGCCTTGTATATGAGATTCTAACTCCAAAATTCTTCCTACACTCCCTATTATCTGGTTGCACGCCTGGTTAAATATTAAGTAATGAAATAAAAATCCTAACCCAACCTTCTTGGATCTTTTAATGGACAATGAGTTTATTCAAACTATATTTCATGAAACTCCTAATGTCATAATTGCTCAAGAATCTGGGAATTTTGCTACCGGCGGCCAGAATAACGGTGGACAAGGTGGCATTGATGTTTATAACTCCGACATAATAAACTTGGTTGCACGAAGCCTGATGGCGCGCGCCATCGATGGGACCTAACCTCCGTCATGGAATAATAAGGAATTCATCGTGATACAGGAAATTACAGGGGGTACCCGATTCTGCGGAAATCTTTGTTCGGCCGGTCAATTTTCTAAGGCTTATATCCTTAAAAGAATTTAATAACAAGTATTAATCTACCTAGGACGTCTACTCGGGATTCCAACGGCGTAGTCCCTCGAGTGGATTGACCTGAGGCATTTGTATCCGATTCGTTCTCATGACCTTGCATCGTTCACGGTGTTTTAAATCTGTCGATTTTGGTTTGTGTCTGGCCTTTATATTATCAAATCGAAAATGTATGTCACCGTCGCGGTGTGTGTGTGCACACGGTCCTCACCCGCTAGTGTCTAGACGGTGAGAGAAAATTCTGTCTTCTACTTCTGCGCGTTTTACGGTCTGAAAATCAGAATGCGATGTCTACCCACGAAATTCCGGCACACCGACTTCTCGATTGACAGTTATTTCAGATAAAGTCGTCGATTTTTCGAGGCTCACCATTTCTCTCATTTATGCGGATATTTCGAATTCAAAGCGTGAGTTTAATAACGTTATTGTTCTAGCTGACTTTGACTTCATTTTTCGTAGGCAGCAGAGAACACCAGAAAACCCACGATGAACACAACGGAATCCAACCTGGCCCCTCTCAACTCTATCTTCTGGACTTATCCGAAAACTCGACTCATTCTCGATGAAATTTATACGAGAACAGAGAACAATGTCAAATGCCAATTGGAACATCTTTATGTGTTTTATTCGTAAATTGAGTTTTTTGCCCGTTGTAAGGAATTTTGAGTTTGTTATTTATTTGGAGCAATATTTTAAGGGTGATTATCAAACTTATTTATTTACATTTAACAATGTTTTAAAGATAATTAAATCGTTAAATTTACTTATTTATATCTAAAGATCATAACAATATTTCGAAGATAATTAGGTTACCAAACTTATTCCTTTGCACTTCACGATGTTTTAAAGATAATTCAATCATCGAGCTTATTTATTTATATTTAAAGATCACAATGCTATTTCAAAGATAATTAGATTAACAAACTTATTCATTTTCATTTAACAATGGTTTAAAGATAATTAAATCAAACTTATTTATTTATATTTAAAAACCCCAACGATATTTTATCGATTATTAAACTTTATTTGAAATTCTTAACATCTGATTAAATGGTTCATGAGGTTAATTGATTTATCGAGCTTATCCAGGTAGATTTTAAAAAATCTTAATATCTTATCAAACGATAACTCGGAGTTAATCTAGTCATTAAACTTATCCATTTAACATTTTTCAAAATTGGTAATCTTATTCTGGTCAGCTAATTCTCCATATGAATTTTTTTATTCTAAACTAGATCATTTCAGTACGGTTTTCGGGACATCGTCCTTGAGAGTCCTTATGGCTTAAATTATCTTTACTTTTCCTCCCAAAATTTTTATCTTTGGAACCGCCCCAATTTTTACATTTATTTTGGGCCTTAATAGGACTGTCTGGGTGTTCACTCCTTCCGTAGTTTAATTTGGAGAAACTAATCCTTCATACTATGTCGGTTTATGTCAGGTTAACTATGAAATTTTTAGTGCAAGATGACGTCTCAAAATTTATGATTTGGTTATTTTAGGTCTTTGTTTAACGTGGCCACATAATCGGGCGTGAGGCTGACTTGAAATTAGGGTTCCTTTGGGTCCGAAATCTTAGCTTAGGTTGGTTAAATGTTATAGGTTCTTGGTACTCGCTCAATATTTGCGATTACTTTAGGATCCTATTGGTAGTTAATTTTAAATTTATAGCGATTGTTCGTTTTTTAATATTCACAACAACGATTTCATTTTACCAATTCCCCGTCACTTTCCCCTTGATTGACCTTAGGCGCATTATGTTCATATTACAATTAATGAGTGCCCACTGGACTACTCGGTGTGGTGATTTTGAGCCGTGTGTAGAGTAATTTAGGTCGATTTTAAAGAAATCGAGAAACTAGGAAACAGCTAAAAACCACTTCCTGATTTCTCCTTTCTTCTATACGGGATAATATTGATGTTCCGATCCCTGCGTTCCGCACGCCGGGTCTTCACGGGCACAGATCATCGGCGATATTCCACGCACTTACACGAATCTGAATAATATGTTGATTTTAATTACTTGTAAGGTGTCTTGGCTGTGGGCCGGAAAATTTTCGACATAAAATAATTATAGAACAATAGGTTGAATATTATCAATAATTTATTAAAAATAAAACAATATAATAAGTACTTGATCCATCGAACAATTCATCATACAAAATACTACCCTCCCCACGCCGTCATCCAAGCAGAGCTCCATCGAGAGTGCGAGGACGCGACGTGGAGAGAGAGTTCCAAAATAAAACTCACCCTAAAATAGATTTTTAAGTCAAGATTTGCAAAATGATTTTTTGATATCAAAAACGATTAAAAATTATGTGAAAATGCATCGGTATATATACATATTTTTTGTCCCTAACCTTGCGTGTTCTTTTTGATTTGGTAAAACAAAATTCGACCTTGGTATTTTCTAGTGTATTCTAATCTTAATTTTTATTATTTTTTAATTTAATTTAATAATTTTTTATTTGAAATTGTTATTGAATTATTTCTAATTCAAATTCTTTGATTTCTAATTACATTTTCATGAAATTTTCATTTTTTTTTGTTAAATTATCAATTTTCGGTCGAATTCGTTGGGTTTTCGTGTTGTGTTTATATTTATATCGTGCGGATCTTGTTGCTTTTTGTTATTATTTTAATTTATTTTTATGTTTATTATTTTATATGTAATTGCTTTTCTCTCATATTTTGCTAGGTTTAATTGATGTTTTAATAGGTTTGAATTTAAATTTGCATGTTATATTTGCATGTGTGTTACCGATTCATTTAAACATTTACAAGGCCGTTTGTGTTTTGGCCCAACATATGGAACACTTGTGTTGCTTGACCCGGGCCTCCAAGTGGCTATAACAGGCCCTGCAAATATAAGATATTATTCAAATTAGAGATCTAAGTATTGATTTTTTAACAATTTAAACAAATTAAATAAGGCTTTTATCGTTCCCTATTGTAAATGGCGAGGTAAAAACGTTAAAAAACGGTTAGAATTGGAAAGTTTAATTTTCTTGCTAATTATGAAAAACTTTTAAAAGTTTTATTAATTTGGAAAAATCTGATAGCATCATGTTTTGAGGGAAAATTTAATTTTTCAAATTTATAACTCTTATTTTTCAAACAAACTTTCATTTGGATTTTATTACTCATTTAAATTTATTTTAAACATATGACCAGCACAGTAATATAAAGAAATGAGTTATAAAAGTGTCTAATCAGCAGAAAAATATGTACAGGATATCAATGAATTTTCTTTATTTTTTTGGTTACCTTTGATCCGTTTACATTTTTGATGTTATTTAAAAAATCAATTTGTAATTTATCAGAAATGGAAACTTTTAAATAGTAAAATATGAAATGAAGTTAAAATCAACTTTTATACATAATCATTCTATTTTTTTTATTTTGATGATATTTCATTTATTTTCATTCTGATGAAAGATCAAAAATTTGTAAAGCATGTAATTCATTTTTGATCTTTTACCATAATGAAAATTAATTAAATATCATCAATATATAAAAAATATTGGAATGATTATTTATATATATATATATTATATTATTAAACTTTCCATTTCTGAAAAATTACAAATTAAATTTTTAAGTCACCAATATTCAAGAATCCTTTAACAATTATAAAATTTTGACTCGGTTGCGCAATAAAACGTTTTTTAAACCAAAATTTAATGCTTGATCATTATAATTTTTGGCTTACATCGTGAATTATATGATCTGATCATTTTAAATATAACTTTAAACTAATCACTTTAATATTTTAAAATTTATTTTTAGATCTCATTAGGAAAGAAAGTCAACTCGTGATTCCACAAACGATATCTATTAATAATTAAATATCTTCAATGTATTTGTAAAATAAAATGAAACTCTTAAAACAACCGTTAGTTAAATATTCATTGCATAAAAACAAACAATTACTTTGATTACAAAATCATTTATAAAGTCCCTTTTTTTGAATCGCTTCAAACTTTTCCATTCAATATAATTCATAATTTGTATATTTAATTCAAAATAATATAATCCAATCAATTTAATTTTTATAGAGAAAATACAAAAAAATAAAGAAAATAAAAAAGTTAATAAATAAGAAAATTTGTTCCTATAAATATTAAATTTGGTTATGCAACTTAGTAAAATAATTTTCTAACTTTACAATTTCCTTTATCTTCACTGAGTTTTCGACTACAGATCAATATTTTATAGACAATACCAATTCAAGTGGCACACATTTTCGTTGTGTATTAAAAAATGGTTTATAGTCAAAAACTCAGTGAAGATAATTGAAAACAGATCAAAAGTGAAGAAAAAGATAAATGATTTTACTGATTATATTCGAAATGTTTATATTTACTTATTCTATTAGAAAGTTAGAAATTCATTAACAAAATAAATTTGATTTCATTATTCATAATTTGCATTACCTTGACAATTTTTTGCTAGAGGAATATCAACATCATAGCTGTTATCATTAATTTTGTAACTTTTCTTTTTTGAAGACTCTGTTTAGTTATTAAAACGCATTTACTTGAAAATATGTAAATTATTTGCAGAAAATTTTGCTATCGCAGATTAAAAAGAAACCTTAGTTCGATGTTTTCCTCATAATATTTTTCAATTAATGTATATTTCAAAATGAGACTGAATCATTCATATTACGAAGTCAGAACTTTTAATTTCTAAAATTTTTACATTACTCAAAGCTTTTAAATTATTATTATTATTATTATTATTATTATTATTATTATTATTATTATTATTCCATATTAGTGTTATACAAATAAATTAATAATCATATATATATATGCGGAAGCAACAATAATGAAATAGTTATAAATAAATATATATACATATAATTTCCGAAGGATTTGTATTTTGTTTTTTAATATTCCTTTCAAAGAAACAAAAATTGATTTTTAATTTTCCTTAACTAGAATAATAAAAATATCAAAACTTAATTATTCTTAATAAATACAATTTATTGGATTAAAAAATGCGATCTGTTGGGTTATAACTTTACAAGTCGGTTAACCTCTGACTCCTCGTGTTCCTTTTATAAATCAAATAACCAATATCCAACACACAATAACTTTATTCACAATTTATCAAAACTTGTCCACTAATTTTCATCTTATCTTCCAAGATAGTTATTGATTATCGTAAAGTATGTTGCCCAAGGAGTAATCACTTCTTTGGCAAGAAAGTTTTTTTTTGTTTCCTTTAATTTTTACTGAATTCTATACTTGCTTCTCTGATATAGCTCACTCGTCTTTTTTAAAAATATTTCTCTTCGATCACTGGCCTACTCGCTCAATTCTGATCTCCCTTTTTATACTCTGTTGATAGAACAATTATCTATTATTTGGTAAACATTATTCTGAAGTTTCAAAAATTAATTGGCGTTTATCACAAATTAGGTATACATTACCAAAACTCCTCTGATAAAATACTTGATTTATTGTTCTAATCTATCGTTCGATGGGTTCCTTTTATCTAGCTTAGATAATTTTCTAAGTCTTTGATTTATCGCTCACCGGGTTTCCTTCATCTCTCTGGTTTCTCTTTGTCTCGGGTTTACCATTAGTGATTAATTAATTTTAATTAGTTTGTATTTTATTTAGAACTTCCTTAAAGAACCTTCACTAAATTTTTATTATTATATTTAGATTCGTATCATGATCTATACTAAGTTTTAAATTTTAAAAATTTTTGTACTTTAATTATTTTTGGTTTTCTTTTTTTCAATTTTCCGAGCATTTATTTCATTTCAATATATTTTGACAACTTCAACACAATCAAAATTCAACACAATTGTCAATTTATTTTTACTCTCTTTAACAAATTTATTTGACAGAAGGTTAGTAACCCAAAAGGAAATCGCATTTTCTATACGTCAAATTGGTTGCTGTTTAAATAACTAAATCTATCTTATTCCCAAATTAAAACTCGCTTTTTCTCAGTTAATATTTGATTTCTTTTCTTTCTTAGACCTGAATGATGGCCCGCTTTACTGAAGCTCTCTCTTTTAAACTATTTCTAAAATTCACTTTAATTGTAAGGCAATTAGTTCTTAAAATAAGGTCTTAATTGCAATCAAAATAACAATTTGTTTGGGTAAATTTCCATTTAAATAATAAAATTATTTTAGCGATTCCCGGCCTTCTTCTAAGTCTCGGCTTTTGTATGGCTCAGCTTCCCTAAGCTCAGGCTTCACATTAGGGAATTAATTATTTTAATTAGTTTGTATTTTGCCTATAACTTCCCACAACGACTACTCTCTAAAATTTTATTATTATATTTGGATTCGTTTTATGATTTGGCATTCAACCATTCTCGTTTCCCTGATCGATATTAAAAACTTTAATTAATTTTTGTACTTTAATTATTTTTGATATTTTTGTTCATTTTTGCTTTTCCATGCCCCCATTTCCTTAATATTTATAACAACAAAAACAGATCCTACAAATTACTTTAAATCTAGCATTACAAACAGAAAAATATTTCTGACAAGTCCAGCTTTATATTTGCTCTATTCTTCTAAAGCGATGGCTCACAATGTTACAACCTGGACAGAACCAGAAGTTATCTTTTATTAATTTGTGATAATTTCCAGATTTAGAACTAAGAAAAATAAAATTGTGAATGATTGAAGAGGACTATTTTAAATTCTGAAATTCTTATTTTTTGTTTTGAATAAGCTTGAAGCTTGCAGAAAAGGCTTGTCATATGTTTTAATATTTATTTTCTGAACAACTGACTTTTTATCTGACATCAAAGAGTACCAGAACAACAATCATTTTCTGATATATAAGGTCGATAACGATGGATACTAGAAATCTATATAAAGAAACAACGAGGATAAAAACTCATTCATTTATATTTTTATTATAAAAGGAAAACTTTAAACTCAAATAGTGCATCGGATTAATTACGAATTTTGAAGAGTATCTTATCAGAACTGATTGTATTAACGTGTCGTAAGACGGGAAAATATTGAAACGATAAAATTAAAACATTATAAAATAGGACGCAATAAATATAGAATAACAATGAAAATCAAACAATGGATGATGACAATAATGATAACAATGATATTGACAATTAATATGATATTTATTGATTTTTAATTTAATTATATTCTATGTTGTGTTTCTTTATATTTATAAATAATATAGAGCATTAAAACCTATATACATAAAAAGGTTACATATTGTAAGAGGATGAAATCTTTAGGAATATTTTATCTCTGGACACATCATCAACCACAAATATGTTTAAAATGTATATACCGAAATAAGGACGCAACAGTTATGATTTGATGATTACATAATCTCAATAAATTTGTTGCTGATTAAATGACAATTGTAGAGAATTGTAATTTAATCACCAATAATAAATATTAAATAATTAACAAAATAATTACAAAATATATTTCTTTTTATTTTTTAGACTCGCAAATTAAGAAACGACATTTTGAACTCCTATTTAAAAATTGTAAATGCCTACTGTTAGGAGTCTTGAAAAAATACTGATATAATAAAGGTATTATAATATAATGATAATAATATTAATAACAATAATAATACTAAGGCTTTAAATTTTAAAAAAGAATTACTGTAATTGACAAAAATTAAAGAAAAAGTAAATTATTTCATACAAATAAATAATTATAATTTAAATTAGTATTAAATTAGGATTTTAATTTTTAGAATTTGGTTTGATTCAATTATCAAAACTGAAAACCATATATTTGAAAACTAAATTACTTTAATTAATATTTTTTGATCTTGTAATCAATAAAATTATAATTCATTTATTTTTGTAGAAATTTTCTAGATTTGCTTCTGTTTGATATGAGATTTAACGAAACTTTAAATTAATAAATCATAGCTAAATAAATTAAATAATTTTTTAAAAAGATAATTAAATATTTTTTAATTAAAAATTTAGTTTATTAATGTTTTATTTTATTTTTTATTAAAGTTTGTTTCATTGAATTAATTTAAATAATTAAATTACTTAATTAAAGTAATAGAAAATATATTACAATTTTGAATGGACACAACAATTTTTTATTGCAATATTATTTAATTCACGAATATTCTTTTCTTTGAAAGGCTTTTAGAAAGACATACTTCAAATAAATTTATTTTCGAAACCAAACGGCCATAAATTTTATCATTTTAAATTATATTTTCTAAATTTCAAAATAATATTAAAACCAAATCACAATTTTTGATTCTGTAAACACTAAAAATTCATTTTTATGAAAATATTTATTTATTATTTATTTATGTTAATATTTTTTAAAAGACATAATAATCAGCGAGCAGAGCTCCAATTTAATTGTTAGATAAATTGACTGTGTTAAAACAGACGGGTTTAATCTAAATTTTGTTTTAATATTACAATAGCAAAATCATTGAAACATACTGTGGGAAGAAACACGAGAAATTAAACCTTTTATGACATGATTTTGTTTCAAAATAGGGCAACTCCGGATACAAAAATACTAAAAACACATATGGAGAGTCCATGAATTCGACATTACCAAAGGCACTAAACCAAGATTATTAATCGACCTATTCAGACCTATGAACAAATATATGCATATTTAATTCCTAGAATCGATGACTTCCTATATAAGATTGCTAAAAAAAGATATTTTCCGAAATTGATCTCAAAAGAGTCCTGAGATACCAGTTCCCAGATACCAGTAAAACAGACAGATTATATCCTAACTGCCCTTGAATCACTTGGAAAACTCTACAAATTGAAAAGGCTCCCCTTGCGCTGCTCAAATGTAGCACCAATTTTTTAAAGGACAATTGATAGCCTAATATATAATCAAATATATATCCTAGCGTAAAATGATGACAACATCATGTTAAAAACCACAAAAGAAGAACAAACAATCGCATATTCAAAGTCACAAATTATTCAAAAACTATGCCTTTACTCACTGTCCGAAATATGATTTTTAAAACATATTATCCGTCATGGTAAAACTAGACCCGATCCATCAAGATTCAAATTCCCTTCTATAATTTAAATACCATCTACATTCAAACAACTAGAAAGATTAATCGGATTATTTTTCTACAATGCCAAATGGTTACCCACGTGTTCCCTTAAGAAGACTATTCTAACAAAAGAAAAAAAAACTACAAACGGCCAAAATATGAGTAAAAGAACAATTTAAAGTATAAATCAACTGAAAATTGAATCTCTACATACACGCAATCCAAAGATGCTCTCTTACTAAGAAAATGTGTGCCAATTATTGCATTAAGAGATACACTGTTTCAAGAAGTATGCACATTGGCATTTATTCAATAAAAATTTTGATCTATAAGTTCATGTATATTATTATTAATAAATAATTAAATAAATTTGGCAACGATTTAATTAAAAGATAACGCCAATAAAATCTCACCTTAAAATTGATACATTACTTTTCAAAACTTTTATTATAATAATTTCTTTTTCTAATAATTATTTATTATCAAAAGCAAATATAAAAACTATATTTTATAAAAAGGATGATGCTAGTATTTCATATGATTAGCAATCATGGATTTTAATGAATAATATTGAATGAATAGTTCCTAATAATTTAAAATACTTTTAACTAATTTCTCAAGTAATAATAATAATAATAATAATAATAATAATAATAAATAATTTAATAATTCAATAAATAAAATTAAAATAAAAAATGTTTTCAAAACATATATATATAAATAAATTAATTAAAATCAATTAAAATAATAATAATGATAATAAAAAAAATAATAAAAATTCTAATAAAAATAAGGAATAAGAATAATAAAAACTTATAAAAATAATTAAAATGAATTAAATAAATAATAAATTAATTCATTAATTAATTCACTTCATTAAAACAAACAATTAGGGTAATAAAAAATAAATATTATGTAAATTATTAAAAATAAATAAATAAATTAATAAATAAGTTAATTAATTGACTTCATTTAAACAAATAATTAAATTTAAAAATAATATATATATATATATATGTGTGTGTGTGTGTGTGTTGAGTTATAATTTTATTTGATTCGGTAGAACTGTTTGCTCTGACTCCAAGTGCTCTTTAAATGATACTGGAAAAACTCAAAACAGGAAAACTTTCATTCGATACCAACAATTTCACAACGATTCAAATGTTACTTTTACAATATTGGCAGAAATCCCCATGGGAAGCCGCCTTTTCAATTATCTACTAAAATATCCTTGACAAGTCTGATTAGTTTTCTTTTCCGATCTCACGAATCTTTTTCAACTTTCTTCTAATCGCAATTTTTCTAAACTATTTTGTGTCTCTGTTGTTGGTTTGAGACTCCTTATATAGGGAATCTCTCCTCAAACAACTAATCCGATTAAAGGCAATTTACATTGCACTCCCGGGAAACTAGTTAAACAATTTACTTTCATCTTTTCCCCGCTTTGGCCGTTCCTCGAGAGAAGACTGCAAAATTAATCATATTAGAGAATAATTAGTTCCCCTCATAATTAAATTTATCCAAATCCGAGAATTTCTCCCTAATTTAATTTATTTGTTTTCGTCATTTTAATTAATTTTTATTTTATTAATAACTTTTTCTAAAGGTTCCAAATTAATTTTATATTATTATTTAGGTTTTCGTCTCGTCAATTGGTATCGGCACATACCCATTTCCCTTGGAAAATATTGATTTTAATTTTTTGATCATTTACCATTAATTATTTTATTTTTCCAAATTATTTTATTTATTATGATTTTTTTTAAAAAAATCACCTAACTCCAACAAATTGAATACTAATATTAATTGATTCAAAAATATAATTACTTAATTTCAAATAGTGTTAACGTCCAAAATTTTGGTTCATTTACTATAATTTTCTTAATCAAAATTTTCTTTCTAAATAATTACACAAATTTTTAATAAAATAAGCATCATTTGGGTATTTGTACCCCTAAAATTATTTAAAATCCGTACAATTCTTCTTTAGAATTCATGTCGAATATTTTTATAAATTTAGTGTGAAGATCATAATATTCTTGAAGGACAAGGCATAATCTCGCTTTGCACTACTGTGATATTCTGGCTAAAAACCATTTTCCTTAGCCTTGTATGGGATGTGACTCTCATTCTATGTGTTGGCTTCTGTGCTCTCAAGATGTTACACCATGGGACTATTTCCTATGATGATTCATTAAACACAAAGTTTATACTACGCAATTATCCGACATTCTAGCTCTGTAGCAAAATATCTGAGACACGATTAGGCTCGTTTCAGTTCAAATATTAAATGATGTAAATCCATTGATAGATAAAGAAAGAAAGCATATAGAAAAGTAGTAACTACTTAAGTAGAAATGCTACTTTGCATATTATTAATAAATTGTTTCGTATTCTTGACCATTAGCTCTGCAACCATGTTTATTTATAAATTAATATATTCATAAGCGTCCTCCGAAAATTCTACAAAGGAAGGACAAACCTTTGAAAACTAAATAAATATATATTTTAAATATTTACAAAAAATCTTCGCTACAAGTATTATGTTAACCCTTTCTAAGGCAAAAGAAACTAAAAGTGATGTAAAACTCAAAGTTTATTGATAACAATTATATAGTTACAAATGATCAGAAAAAAAATAAAAACAGAAAAAAACAAAAGAGTTCTCTTGTGGCTCAATATATGTCAGTAGTTGTACCAAAAGTAAAAATGATTACCGACAGCGTTACACTTAGATATTTTTATTAGTTTAAAATGGTGTACAGTATATTGCCACCACCTTAGAAAGGGTTAATTAAAATAATATTTTAAGCGTAGAAAATAAACATTACTTTCATTGTATATAAAATATGTAAAAGTTAATGTGAATCTCTCAATGTCAATTGCACGCAAAATCACATGCGACACAAGTGCCGTGCAATATGTTTGTATTAATAATTTGTTTAAATCGATTTAAAATTTTAATAAAATTTTTTAAAAAATTTAAACTTATATTTTAACTGATTAATGAATTGTCAATAGTTCGATGGGGGGAAATATTTAATTAAATAACCTCGTAATGTTTCGAAGAATATCTTCGACAACAATTCACTTACAAAAGAAAAACAAATTCACAAAAGAAAGCATTGTATGATTTGCTAAACAATGACAACTAAAAAAAGAAATGATTAATAAAAATTGAAGAAATATTTATTTCCGCCTCAATTAACTAGTCAAATGAATTATTGTTGAATATTCACGAGGTACAAGGCAAACATTTCAGTGATTTTCTACGTTCTTTCCCTCGATAACATTAGAAGGGAATTAATTGAAGATTGTATAAAACATCTAATCTAGAAATTAAATTAAGTTTTCCTAGCTAAAAATTGAATTTATGCTTTATTTAGAAATGTACAGAAAATTCCATTTTAATTAAAATGAGTTTTGTTTTAATAAACGTTTAGCAATTTTCTCAAATGAATCTTGATTCATACAGCCTAGATTTATATTATTAAAATTGTTCTAAAAATATTATTCAAATCAAAAATAAAAAAATGTAAAATTAGGCATCGACAACTCAAAGCTATTTTATTTCATAAAAAAATTATTTTTTTAAAATCTATAAATTATATTTTCATTTCTTGTATCGATTGTTGATCACTATATTCGGCGGTTCCGAAAATTCATGTTAAATATAAAACAAATTATTGATCTATATTCTTAATCGAAATCTAGATAATAATAGACAATATATAACATTGTCACGGTATAACATATCTATTTTCTCCCTTGACAAATTGTAGAGAATTTAATTCTATACATTATGTCAATTAAAAACTAAATGAAAAAAGGCAATTTTTAAATCAGATCTTAAGTGCAACAAAAATATCTCAACCTAATAAATCAGATAGGTCTATCAGGGAGAGAGATGAATTTAACATTTTAAGATGAAAGATATGAACTTGATATAATGTTAATAAATTAATATCATAATTTAATATTTTTAGAACTATGCGTATGAGAAACTCATATCATCATTGTGTGACACCGAATAGTTCTAAGCACAAGTGCAGTTTGTTATTTGTAAAGTTAGTAAGAAATTGCATTTAATATTACTTTTAAATTTTAGAATTGTGATACATGTTAATTATACATGAAAGTATATTCAAACAACTTATAGAAATTTTATAAAAACTGATTATAATTTGGCAACTTATTTTAATCACTATTGGGAATAAATAATTTTTAATATTTTCTTTAATATTACAAGTGACTTTTTTAAAAAATTTAAATAAACTAAAAGAAAAAGTATAATTTTTTTGTGAAAGACACAAAGCGTTTTAAAAGCAAATTATAAGGAAAAAGTTACTTTTTGAAACCAATAATATTTTAAAGAAAACATCCTAAAGGTCATGAAACTATAAAAAATAGTTAGTATTAATGCAATTTTAAAAATGATTGATCTATATTAAAAATAAGAATTTGTGACTATTTAAAAAAAAATTCCAAAAATGTATATAAAGTAAAAATAAATTTAATTAGTAAAACATTTTTGAAAACAAATCAGTTCAAAATCACAAGAAAAATCATTTAATCTCAATTAACTAAACAATTAATTAAAATATAAAATATTCTTTAAAGAGAATTTTAAATGTTTAAAGATAAAATTAAAAATACTTGAAAATTCGAAGAATCGATTATTAAATACTATATAAAATTTTGAATGTATATCGTTGTTTGTTGATATTGAAATAATAGTTACTTAAATTAGTTTGAATATTGAAGATTTTTAATAAAATAAATTTGTGTATTGAAATTAATCTTGATCAGATAAAAAATTTAATGACTTCTGAAATTAATAATTGCAATGTTATTGCACTAATTACACATTACCATTGAACATTCGTTGTTTATTATAATCCACACAAATTGATTCAAGTTTTCGGCCAAAAATATCCTTAAAATTTAATTAATCTACCAACGCACTAATTGATGTCCTATAAACCATACTGACTTTTACCGAGGATTTATTTTGAAGCGTATTTTTATTGAGCCAAAACGTTTTCCTGATTATATTGTGATCAAAACCCCTTGACCCACTGAAGCAATGAGCAGTGCTGGGGAAATGGAAAGCTATGTACTTTCAACGAGACACACTATCTACCTACTGGAGTAAGTTCCAATGTACTTCATAATTATTGAAGATAATTCCTAAGGTTACAATTTCTCAACATATATTGCATACTTCATTCGCTGAAATTTTATCTTTGGATAAAGTATATAATGCTGTGCCCAACTGACTTGCTACTGATTTGCATAACTCTTATACTTCCAAAAATATTAGTTTTCGAAAACCATTTAAATAATTTTAACAACATTGACAGCAAATCCAAACGTTACAATCATAGTTTTTATTACAATTCTCAAACGCTGGAACACATTTCACACCCAATTATACTATCAAATATAAACTAGTTTCCTTCAGCTACTTTTATTCGGGGTATTATAAAAAAAATTAGAAAATGCGCCGTCAGTTGTCGCCAACGTCACCTACGCTTAAAACCGGCCTGAGCATTTGTCATCATGAATTGTAGATTGTAATAGTTCTGGTAAAAGTACATGAATATATCCCACTTGGGTCAATACCCTTTATTAACAGTTTGGTTTCTCAAATTTAGTACATCCATCAAAACTTATAAATTATAAATTCCAAATTTTATTTCAAAACTAATCTACAAATAATTCAATATTAAAAAAATATTAAGTTACTTTTATCATAAATGTTTTTAGTATTTATTTATAGGATATTTTAGCAAGCATGAATTAATATTTTAATAGAGATTATAAATACACAAACATTCAATAAATATTTAATATTTTTAAATTACAAACATTCCTAAATATTAATTTTACAATCAAGCAATTTCATCATTCCATAATTTAACCTTGAAATTATTTAAATTTATTATAATTTTTGTTTGAATTATATCGTTTGAATGTATAACTTTACAAAAGAACTGGAGTAGTTTTAGGTAATATAGTTTCAGTTGTTTTCACGGTATATTTATTTTAATTTGTTTATAAAACTGTTTTCGTGACATTTTTTAACCGCAATTAGAAATGTCGGATGAATTTTATGAAAGCGAGGCACAAAAAAGACCAAAACAGGCCCAGAAAATTTAAGTAGCCTTGCTGAATCATTAAATTTATTTTTAAAGCGAGATGAAAGTTCATCAATTTCAGTTACTAATTTAATTGAAATATATGTTTCAAATAGCCCCCAAAAGTTACCGCATGGCTCTGATTAAAGTTGGTCACGAAAACAGGTCGTCTTTCCGTGGAAATTATGCAGTTAACTGTTAACTATGTAGTTAAATAATTTAATTATGTAGTTAAACGTTAACTTTAACGTGACAACAAAACAAAAAATTATGTAGGTCAAGTCAATATTGCTTTAACTTTAAGTAGGTAAAGTCTATTTCAAACATGTACTGCTCATAGAAATAAAATCTTTGTGTATATGTAGATAATGACAATAGATAACAACCTTTCATATATTATAAAACAGAAAATTATAAAAATATGACTCAACGACTTAATTAGAAATTTGATCATTATTATAGCAATTTAGATACGACTAATAGGTTAGTTCAGTATCTTTAATTGTGATACCTTTTGATATCATACATCCTTTATTTAAGATTTGAGTCTTAAAAATGTTCATTTGTCAAGGCTCTTACTTAAATATTTAAATTTCCATATTACAGAGTCAAGTGTTGTTGAATAAAACGAATAGGATCATAATTTGAGGTATCTAGTATTGATTTGACAATCGAATTTTTCTCGATATTTTTTTCAAATCGAAATATTACTCTGCTACTGCATTTACAGTTAGAATAGATTTAGTACTATTTGACCAATGTAACAGGTCTATCAAAACATACCAAATCTTTTCTTATTAATACTGAAATTAGATCATATCCTATTTTTGTACTTTTTTTATAATAATGCTTTGCTCCAATATGTAAGAAGTTTCCGGCTGAGTAACAAAGCCTTAAGTTAATTGTCTTTTTTAAATTTTAAAAATCTTATCATAAAGATGGTTGTTCAAAAGTTTAAAGTTGTTTTTATCTAGTGTGTTTGTATATTTTACTCTAAGCCGATTATTTGTGTCTATGTATTTGTATTTGTGTCTATATTGTGTCTATTGATTTGTGTCACATTGATAAATTCTGTTTTGTCCGTAGCTTCAACCGTATCTGCAATATTAGCGATTTCTGAAACTTCATTAATATCTTTAACTTAATTCATTGTTATAAATTTTGGATGTGATTCTTTAATATCAATCTCCTTATCAATTTCATATTTTTCAGTGAGATCCTCACAAACTGTAAAATAATTTTTAATTGAATCAAAAGTTATCTTGCATTTATCATCATTAATCCATTCAATTTCAAATGACATAAAATCTAATAATTATTTCTTTATATTTTTTGAAGACTTATCTTTAGTTTTCCATAAATGAATCATATTAAACCATTGCTCTGTGGAAACATTCTCAACATCAGTAACTTGAAAATATCTCAATAAACTATCCTTGAATCTTACAGTTAATGGAGAATTTCATTTATATCCACATGTTTCAGTGATAAAATAATAACTCAATCCATTGTTTCCAGAAACATCTAATACATTTAACAACTTTTTACATTTACAGAAACCACATAAAACTCATTTGATCTACATAAACAAACTTAAATTTTTACTTTACAAAACTTTTGACAATTTAATTTTTAAAATAGAAACTTAATTTAAAATTAACCACACATAGTGCTTATTAACCCTACATATTCCGCTCTCAAAGAAATTATAGATGTCCATGCCTTGGATTAATTCAATTGGTTTATCCAAGGTTAATAACACAGAATAATAGGAACTGTACAAAATCACTAAAAGGTATATGAGAAATAGATTTTGCTTTAAACTGCTGCAGAAAACTAAACAAAACCGATCCGATTTTACATAAACCATCATGTAATCCAAAACTGAATTACAATTGATTTCCCTCCAAATACGTAAAGAAATCTCATATACTGAGTCGGTTACATCTTTTCATATAAGAGGTAATTCACGAAGGGTTTCTAAGCTAGTAGCCAAGTCATAAGGAAATCTTCCTTTTGATTTTATTATTTAATCCTTAAACTCGGATGATCTTGAAAGTGATGTTAAAGTTTGGACCGCAATTGTTTACACATTGACAAGAGTCAATAAATTTATTCATTCGTGAATAGAAAGTAAGAAATTTTTATGAAGTAACGGAAATGCAACTAAACTCAATATTTGAAGAAATATTTCCAAAATTTTAAGATTAACAATTTTTAGTGAGTGTTATTACTCATAAGCTAGTTTAAAAATTAAATTTGTTTAAATTTTATCATGATTTATTAAATAAAAAAATTATTATTTTAGCATGCTGATGAATGTCAAAGTCGATCTTAGAATAATCTCAATAACTCTTCCTGCAATTCCATCAAGAAGTTTGTTTCCAATGTCAACCATGATATATTAAAATCAACTAAATTTTATTAATAATAAAATTTATACCTCAATCTGATTGCTGTTACACATGGTTTTATATACATTGATTTTCATAATACATGCCTACACATTACTAAATATACACACATAATTACACTCTTATACATGCATTGAAACTGCAATTGTGTTGCATATGAGTAATAATAAATAGGAATCTAATTCGCAATGAAAATATCTTCATAAACAATCGAAATAGCCGATTTTATGTTATGTTGGAGGCTACAGGACCAACAAACCTCACACGCAAACAACAGAAACGGTCGCAGATCAACAAGATACGTCAAGTAAAATGGTTTTCAGTCAAGAATTGTCTTTTTCTGCAATAAAAAATACATAAACTAAGGAGCAAAATAATTATTTTACATCATTTCCTCTCTGTATATTCAAAGACTTTGTTTATTCCTTGTTCATGCTTACTTTAAATGCTGCCGGATTTTGTACGGAATCTGTAACTTTTTAATGTTATGCAATAACTGTATTCATTTTAATTCTTCTTCTAAACATATACGGAATATTATAATAGAATCCGCCAGAGAACATACCTTAACACCTTTAAGTGATATGCGATGGGCAAGTTGATTAGAAACTTTAAGCCCGTTGGAATTTTATTTCGATGATAGTAGCCAAAGCTAAATCCCTGGCATATGGGTTGTAAAAAACATCTTAAATGTAGAAATAGATAAATGGAAACAGATAAATAAAAATAGATAAATAGAAATAAATAAATAGAAAATGTTAAAACGAAATATATTGAAAAATTCCAAATCAAACGGTTTTAGAAAATATTGGAATTTGAATGTATCGATTTGCTTTAAAAACAAAAATATTTATTTAAATAACATAGAATTGCTGAATAGAAAATATTTTGGATAAAATAAACATTTAAAAAAAATTACTAGATTTTATAGAAAAAACCGAAGGTAGAAATTTTATTACAGATAACACATGTAATTGATGAATTACGTTTGCGATTTTGAATCTGTTTGTAGTGTTGCGACGATTTGTAACCCTTTCTATGTCAATAGCAAAAGCTGAGCAAAATTAGTAAAAACGTATTGTCGAACTACATATACTCAGGACAGGTTAGATCAGGAGCAGGCAAACCTTTCAATGCAAGAAATTTGTACATTTTTTCACATTATATGTTCTAATTTTATTCATATTTTATGATAAATCGGGATATTTAAAAGTAAACAAATTTGAGGTTGAATTATTCGAAAAGTTAATGATTTTTAAAAATTTTAGTTTTCCAAAACTCATGGAAATGAATTTCAATAATTTTTTCAAATTTCTCGAAGGCCAGATATTTGTCGTGGAGGGCCGGAGTAGAGTTTTAAATGAAGTTGTCATGACATACTTGATAGATACATTTGCTAATGTAAATAGCCTCAAAAGTTAAATTTCTCTAATTAATGTTTTCTTTAATGTGCAATGTCTTAACTGTAATGATTATGTAATTGTAATATGATCATCAGTTTTGAGGGTGCAAAGTGAAAAACTGGCACAAGGGACTCATACGACTGTTGAACCTACCCTGACTGTTTAAGTGATTGTTCAAATAGAAACATTTAGAATACTTTTTGTCCAGTTATATACAATTAACATTAAAAAATAAATTTAATTAATAATGATTCCATAACAATTAAAATAGTGAATTGGCAATATTAAAGATATATTTTATTTCCATGCTGAATCGTATTTGGAGTATTAGCATAATAAATCACAGTGATAAACACTCGAATGAATAGAAAATGTTGTGTTGTGATTATGGGTAATTCGCTCATTTTATCCTATAATTTTAACTTATAATATTTAGTGAAAAATTTATAAATTATTTATTAAAGTGTTCATAAGAAATTTAATAATTGATTAAAACATGTTGGTAATAAATTAACGCCCAATATTTTCTTTTGCAATTTTATATTTTCATTTGATTTTTGAGGATAACTTTAAAATATATTTATAATATTGTTGTTAAAAGTTTTTGTGGTAATTTTTAAAACTACATGTAACAAATATGAAGATTAGCTTAAATTTCTATGGAGATTCTAACTATATTATTTACACGAATACTGATTTGAGGATGATTAACTTTGTATTGTTTATTAATTAAATTTATAGTTAAAAATTCTATATTTTACAAGATTTGCAATTTTATAAATACAGTTACACAAATTATATTTTTAAACTCATATTTCTAAAATGGATTAATGTAAAATAATTTAGTTATTTCTTTATTAAATTAATTAATCTTCGTTACTTATATAATATCTAATTAGATTTTTATTAAGATTAATTACAACAATAAAGATCTTTAATGCAACATTGTATTTCGTTAGTTGGTTTAAGCATTTAATTAATTAACATTTAACAATTTTTTTAATGGAAAAATATTTATTTATTAGTTTATTTATTGATCTATTTATATAATAATAATAATAATAATAATAATAATAATAATAATAATAATAATAATAATAATAATAATAATAATAATAATAATAATAATAATAATAATAATAATAATAATAATAATAATAATAATAATAATAATAATAATAAAAATAATAATAATAATAATAATAATAATAATAATAATAATAATAATAATAATAATAATAATAATAATAATAATAATAATAATAATAATAATAATAATAATAATAAAATCAGATAAGTGAATAACAAAATAGGCCCTTGCTGTGAATTAATAATTATATTGTTGAAAAAAGTTTCGATTATTAAATAATCCTCTTCAGTTTTTTTTGGAAGTTTATTTAATAATCGAAACTTATTTACTTCACAGCAAAGGCTTGTTTTGATATTCACTTATCTGATATATTAATTTATGCTGCTACCAAGGAATCACCGTTTTATACTCTTACTAATAATAATAATTATATTAATATTATTATTATTATTATTATTATTATTATTATTATTATTATTATTATTATTATTATTATGACTTAAGATTTTACTTCTAATTCCGACAAGCAGTTATATTGCAAAATATAAATGTATAGTAGACCAGTACTAAAATACTTATTTATAAAACTTATTATTATTATTATTATTATTTAATAAATTTAAATTTTTAATTCTTATTCTGATACAATCTTCCATTGAAAAATAAATAAATAAAATCCCACTAATCATTAAAACAAACATTTATTTTTTTATATTTTCAAAGTTTGAAGAACTTGCTTAGGAAATCTAAATATGAAATAGTTTAATAATAAAAAACTTATTTTTATACAAAAACAGTTATATAAAAAATAGTTCGATGAAAACGAAGGTAAATAACGTCAATGGACAACTGCTGATAATTGTGACAAAGTCTTCATCAACAGTTTGTCATTGGCGGTACTCATTTGATCTTCTGCAAATATATACAAATATACAAAAAAGAAAAAACATAAAAATTTATCAAGCGTTACCTAAAATTACAAAACAAACAAAAACAACTACTGCTAAAAATCGTCTAAGACAATCTTATAAATATATATTTGAAGGTAACTTTAATTCGATAGAATAATTGTCCTTAGCAGCATGAAATATTGAGGGATTACTGACAAAGTGACGAATGGCATTATTAGATTTATTAAATTGCTTTTATAATAGCTAGAGAGCAACAATGCACTGAATGGGAACAACGGGACATGCTAGCACTGATGTAAAGCGCATCAAGCCTGTTAAGAAATCCCCTACAAGCTGTATTTGTAACTCGAGAAAATGAGGCATTCGTCACTATTATTATTATTATTATTATTATTATTATTAGTACTGCATCATTTGCTTAGCATTATTCTGGAGATAATTGTCTTTCTATTTTTTTTATTTTTGTAATTTCTTCATCTCTTTTATTATTTTTACAGAACTGTGGCATGCTAGCATTGAAAATCAATACGCTGCCATTGTTCTAAGATAATACACACAAAATACTAGTAGATGTTTTTTTTATTTTCGAGAAAAAAACATGTATAATATATATACATATATATATTTTTTATAAATGCATTTAAATGTTATGCATTCTACCTGTTTTGTTTTTCTCAATTCCAGGATGCGCTGCAAATGTTGCCACATGCGTATGCAGCATTGGGTACAATGTCCCGGACCAATCAACCAACCAAATTACCTATTCAGTCCCGGAAGGCGATTGGTGAGATTGGAATATTCATGCACCGGTTTACATTCGCATTAATGACTACTTTTTATGGGTTTAATTAAAAAAAATTAATTTTAAATAAAAAATCCAATAATTTCATTGTATTTTTACGATTTAATTATTTTAAAGAGAATACTAATATTTTCTCCAAGGATTTCGTTAAAGTTCAATGAAAATCACCTTTCAAATAAATTCCTTGATTTTAACGTTTTTGTTTACAATTGGTCAACAAATCCTATAATTCTAAAAACGGTAAAGAACGTAGGAAATGGTGCTCGGTTATCACTATATACTGTCAAGGGTTCCGCATTTTTTGGGACCTTGACTGTATATAATAAATATTGTTTTCAGTGAATGAAAATGCCCGTAATAAAATTCAAGTTGCTCAGGTTGTCTTTGGTTGACTTCTGGTAATTGCTTGGTTTCGGTAGCAACTTTCGTAAAATGATTTGGCATTATAGGACTGGAATGTTGAAGTATTTCATAAATTTTATAATAATTTTAAACGATGAAGATGTAGTTTTAGGCGATATTTAGCATTTATTTAATTAAAATTTGATAATTTTTGGGAATTTTAGGGTTTTCTGTCGATTTTAATTAAGATTTAAAAATTCAGAGGTTTTATAGTTAATCTAGAATAAATTTTATTTTTTAATGATTGTAAGATGTACACCAGGGCCTCGCTTTACGTCGCATGTTAGATAGTTATTTATGTTAGTATATGTGACGACGAAGATTAAATGGTGCAAATCCATTTGAAAAGATTTTACATGATATCCGTGAATACTGGCCACCTGCCCAATGATCGAGTTAGATAACTGTTTTTACAGTCATGTTAGCTATCTTTAATAATAAAAGCTTGCATTAAAAGTTTATTATTTAAAATAAAATTTATTTAAAAAATGCGGGGCAATTCTAAACAAGCGCCGAGACGCAAAGTGGATTTCGACGCATAGCGAAGAAATTATAATATTTTGCAAGAGAAAATATACGATATATTTATCTAAATAAAATTCAAAATAAAAGAAGAAATACACAAAAAATTCAATTTATATATTACAGAAAACATACAAATTGTATAAAAAAATTATTATAAGATCTTATTTACTTTTTTAAAATATTTTTGCAAAGTGGTTTGTACTCTATGTTGTTTTTTTCTTCATAAATTTCTTTATAACAATTTATATTACTTATTATTGCTCTACTTACCTCAAAACTTCGTTCCTGATTAGGATCATCTTGATCAAAATTCTGCAAAGCCTGGCCAATTAATTGTATAGCTTGGCTAAACGTTTCGCTGTAAGAGTTTGTTCTGGAACAATTTCTTCGATTTCTTCGTCAGAATTCCTACTGCATGCTGATTGAAATTCAATTTCAATTAATTCGGAATTTGTCATATCTTCATTGTATGAGTTCATTAATTCTTCTATATCTTAGACACCCATTCCTTCAACTTGCAATGTGGCCGCTAAGCCAGCTACTTCTTGAATTACATTAATTATATCATTCGTGCCATTTTCAAATTAGTTCTCTACACATTCTGGCTACAATTTACGCCAACATCCGTTCATGCTTTTAGTGGTTACTTCATCCCAAGATAATGCAATGAATTTAATTCCATCTAATAAAGTGAAATTTTTCCAAAAAATTGTCATAGTAATATTATCAATTCCTTCAGTGGCTGCGAAGAGTTCCTTAAAAGTTCGGCGAAGATAATACGATTTAAAATTAGATATAGCTCCTTGATCCATAGGTTGTATTAATGCAGTTGTGTTTGGTGGTAAATAAACAAATTTAATATTCTCTGAAAGTTCATCTAAATCATTTGAGTGACTTGTTTCATTATCCAATACAAATAGAATTTTAAACTCCAAATTTTCTTTACCGCAATATGATCTCAACTCTGGAATGTCACAAGAGGACACCCAATCATGAAACAAATTAGCAGTTATCCAGGCTTTTTTATTCCACCGATTATATACTGGAAGATTTCTCTTTTGTGTAACTTTTAAAGCTCTGGGATTTTCAGAAGCATTAACTAAAAATGGTTTAAATTTATAATCACCAGTAGCATTTCCACCTAATAGAAGTGTTAGTCGCTCTTTACCAGCTTTAAATCTCTGCATTTTTTTTCATTTTTGAAATGTATGTTTTGGTAGGCAGGCGTTTCCAAAATAAGCCTGTTTAATCTACATTAAAAATTTGTTTTGCGTAGAATTCTCAGTCTCGAATTATATTTTTTAATCTTTCTGGAAAAACTGCTGCTGCAACAGTATCTCCACTTGCAGTTTCCCATTTAAGGGTTAAATTATGTAAATTCGCTCTGATTTTGAATTGAACAAACCAACCATTGCCTTTTTCTTTGATTATTTCCAAAGTTAGAATGCCTCTACTAGCAAGCGAATAGGTCATTTGGTCTTCTGCCACATATAGTTCTGCCACTGTAGCCCAAACAAGAATCATTCGATCTGGAAGTAAGCTGTCAAACTTTGACAGTTCTTCTTTCGTCAAATAATCCTCAATGTCTAAATCGATTTGACTCACCTGAATAATAATGAAATATAATAAATAAATAAATGTTTTCTCTTACAGGTCATTAATATAACTTTTCATTAAATACTGTTTATAAGGTTTCTTCGGAAAGATTTTCTTTTCCCACAAAATCATCATTGGTACTGCACGCACCAAAGATGACTAAAAATTAAAATGAAATTTCCCAAAGAATTTCTAAAATTTATTGAATTTAATAAATTGATTTCAAAATTAAATCTTACAGATTTGTCATGTTTTTGTTTATATATTTCTGTCTTCGGTGAAACACGGTCAAAGAATTTTGATAAGGCTTGACATTTATCTAAAATCATTCCTTATTTGATAATAATTATATGGCACAATAAAATTACTTTTCCTAAACATTTTCTATAAATGTTTATATAAGCTTAATTGATAATCAAACAAATATTTGAACCGGAAGTAAATTTTTTAAAAATTTAGTTTTCGAAATTTAAAGAAAACGTTGACTAATAAAAAAATAGTATTCGAAATATTTTTCAATATATAAAAAATAACTGTAAAACTTTCTCAGGATCTATATATTTTTTTACTCAACTAATAGAAAAGAATCATGATCAATCATGGGGATTTAGAATAATATGAGATCACGAGAATGAAGCAAACTGTGACGTAGTCAGTGAATGCTCAGCAACCTGTCGGCGAGTAGTTTACGGTTCTCTCTGGTTCATCCACCACTGTGTCATATATAATTTTAAGTATAGTGCTTTTAATAAACACACTGAACCCAAGCAATCTGGAATTTAACAGAATTCGGGGGTTATCAACAATTACTTTCGAATTTCTCCTATACTTCTCGATATCAACCTAACTTGTTGCGGATCTAGTTTATTTATGTTGAGGTTGTGACTGTTAAAATTCAAGACATAGTAACGATCCATTAATTGAAACCTAACAGTTGTCAAGAAGATTGAAATAGGTTAACAGATACAACTTTAAACTTGTTTCATTCATTACATAGTATAACAAAGTCGTTAGCAGAGGGTTTTTATTGGTCTTTTAATGTTTGTTAAAATGTACGTGTGACTGTAAAAAGAGCCACCACTCAAACCCATCAGAGAGGAAAAAGTAACGGCCACGATAATTATTGGGAATATTAATCTCATTAAATTTCTAAACACTCGAAAAAAATTATTTAAAATTCAGGTACAATTAAAAAACTTCTGACCTATCATTTAAAAAATGAATATAGATAAAATATATTTAATTGTTCAAATTTGATTTCTCAGTTTTTAAGACATTTAAAAGTCATTTTTCTTTTTCTTCATTTTTCAAAGTTTTCTATATCTTCATGTAGATTTTCATAAATGACTTAAATTTTATATTGGCAATTTTTTTATGTCACATTTGAACCAGTATTTTATTTTCTAAAACTAAAATAATATAAATGACATTTTACAAAGCTTGAAAATAAAATATTGTATTTTGTTTATCTCTATTGAAATTAAATTATTAAATATTCAAAGATTTAAATAATTTAAAGTTTTTCAATTGAAAATTTTCAAATATTGGAATGGCTTTTGCTGGAATTAAAAAACAATTTAATAAAGCTAATCAGGTAATAAATGAATTTCTATATATGTTCTTTAGGTATATTTTAATTTCCATAAAGCTTATTTCAGAAAAAATTGGAGGTGTTAAAGGGACCGAGTTAAGTAGTGAATATTTAGAAAATGAAAAGGTTATTATTAATATATTCTGAAAAGTTTTTCCAAAATTATTTAGTTAATAGATAATTACAAACATTTATTTGATGATATATTATTAAAAACTACTGAATATTTGCAACCTAATCCTGCTCATCGAACAAAATTATTGGCTGCGAAAACATTTCACAAAATAGCTGGTAAAGATGGTGAAAAACCGCTTTATCCACAAATCGAAGGACAGATATCTGAGACATTTGCAAAATACTCAAATGAATCAGGTGGAAATGTTTTCGGAAAGTCATTAATGGAGATCAGTGATACTTTTAAGGAATTAGAGGAAAAAAAATATGGATTAGAAGATACAATAATGCAAAATTTCATCAGTCCACTAACGAAATTACGTCAAAGTGACATTAGAGAAATTAATGTAATGCTAAAAATATTTCATTATCATTCGTGTACGTTAATAGCGAAATATTTTTAGTTACACAGAAGAAAGGTTCAAGGTCGACGATTGACGTTCGATGGATTGAAAAGAAACAAAGAAAAAGGTAAAGTTTGGTGCGTATTGTGTTATTCAATGTATTGATTGCAAATTGAGAGAAAATGTGCCAACGCGTGTGTCAGCTTTGACGTGTATGTGTGCCAGCGTTGACGTGCCTTCATACAGATGATTGCATGCTTTCATAACAATTTGATTTTTGTTTAATGATTTGGTTTGTATTGCTTTCGCCTTCTCATTCTTTACTCTATTCATTCCATTACACTATTCAGCTTGAATGCATTACTTCATCTACTGAATTATTTCTTATATTTTCTCTCGAGGTTTTCAAAAATATTTTAATAAATTGACAAAAATTTATGACAATAATAATAATTTTTTTATTTCAATTTTTACTTCGTTTAATTATCTATAATTAATATTTAATATTATTTTATTCTTTTATTATTATTATTTTATTACTTATAATTATCTATAATTAAAATTTAATATTATTTTATTATTTATTTAGTAATATTATCATTATTTATTATTATTATTAATTTTTTATTATTTATATTTTTTAGTTTTAATTATCTATAATTAATATTTAATATTATTTTATTCTTTTATTATTATTATTATCATTATTTATTATTATTATTAATTTTTTATTATTTATATTTTTTAGTTTTAATTTTCTATAATTAATATTTAATATTTTTTAACTATTTATTTAGTATTGTTATCATTATTTATTATCATTATTATTATTATATTATTTATATTTTTTAGTTTTAATTATCTATATTTAATATTTAATATTATTTTTTTTAATTTTTATTACTTTTAATTATTTATAAATAATATTTAATATTATTTTATTTTTCATTAATATTATTATTTATTATTATTATTATTTTATAATTTATTTAGTATTATTATTTTTATTTTTTATTATTGTTATAATTATTGTTATTATTTTATTTTTTATTATTAAATTTTTATTATTTTTATTACTTTTAATCATCTATAATTAATATTTAATATTATTTTTTTCTATTATTTATTATTATTATTATTGTTTTATTATTTAAATTTTTATTACGTTTAATTTTCTATAATTAATATTTAATATTTTTTTTACTATTTATTTAGTATTGTTATCATTATTTATTATCATTAATATTTATTTTTTATTATTTTTTATTAATATTATTATTTATTATTATTTTTTTTATTACTTTTAGTTATATATAAATAATTATTAATATTATTTTATTACTTATATTTTTAGTTTTAATTATCTATAATTAATATTTAATATTTTTTTATTATTATTTTTTTATTATTATTTATTATTATTATTATTATTATTATTATTATTATTATTATTTTATTATTTATATTTTTATTACTTTTAATTATCTACAATCAATATTTAATATTCTATTTTTTTTTTATTATAATTATAATTATTTTTTATTTATTATTATTTATTTATTTTTATTATTTTTTTTATTTATTAAAACTATTGATATATATTTTTAAAAATAATATTTTACTATAAAAATATTTAATAGTAGATAGTTTAAATTTGTAAAAATATTACTATTGAAATATTCATTTTTACAAGAGATTTATCTTCTAAGTTTATTATTCTGAGATTTATAATTATTATAAATAATATTTTTTAAAATTGCTATTATTTAAATTAATATTTAGTATATATTATTTTAACTTTTGTCATTATTAATAATTCATTACTACATATATTTAGAAATATTTTTTTTTAAATGTTTTAATGTAAATTTAAATTATTAAATATATTAGTATTAAATATTAATTTTGAAGAGATTTATTTTGTAAGTTTATTATTTTTATTTTCTATCATTATTACTGAAATTTTTTAATTTTATACTTTATTTATAGTTTTTATTATTTAAATATTTATTTATTAATAATTATTAATATAAATATTATATAATTATATTGTATATTTTTATTATTTATTCTAATATTTTGCATTGAAAATTATTTGATTCTTTAGTAATAATATTGTATATTATATAAGAAGATGGGCTCAAAATAATCATAAAATAATAAAAGAATTCAAATAAAAAACAAAGTTGGAAGCGCTAGTGACCACGCATTTTTGTCGCTAGTTTAAATATTCGTCGTATTCATTAAATTATTTCCTTATATGTCATATCCATTGTATTCATTCCATATGAATATGTTTTACATTCTGCGTAACATTTTTTGAAAAAATGAAACTACATCTCTATTATTTTAGTTTATATTTATAAATAAACTAAAATAAAAGTTACAAAGAAGTTATAGGATTGTAATAATATTTATTTTGTGAGAAATATTATATTTATTCATAATGAAACAAGTTAGATAACATAGAATCTTTTGCTTGGTATGATAAATATGAAAACATGGAGCTGTGCATGATCCTATTTTACTCTCTTCACAAATATATAACAAATGATAACAAATTGTTTTAAAAAATTACTTATAAATTGCAAATTGATTTTTTGCTTCTTGAATGTTTTTGAACTTGTTTCGAAACTTTTTCGGTGGATTGAACTTGTCGATAATTCGATGACTTTGTTAGACATATTGGAATTTGAATTTTGGATAAAAAGTGAAAATTAAGATTATATAAATAAATTAATATTTAATTAAAATTATAAATATCTATAAGTTCTACTTATATTAAAAAGTTTTATAAAACAATGATAAAAGTGTGACCAACACAGCCAATACTCGATTACTTTCGAATTTCCACACCGTAGATTTTTCTTAAACGTAGGGTTTTCTTCAAATTCCTAGCGATCGGAAAGAAACTGAAAGATGTCAATCGTATAAATAATCAAAAATAAATTTTTCCATTTTTATCATTAAATTATTTCATTTTCAAATTAAATATCAAATAAAACGCATAAATGATTTCAAAAGCCTCATTCTGTTCACAATATATTTGTAGATTTGGCCAATTTATCTGATCGGTTTTTGAAGTGATTTATCGCTTATATATTTCATCGAATTATTCTTTTTTTGTATCTTATTCGCTTCATAACAATACCTTTTTATTTATAAAGGAATGTATTAGTTGTTGTTAATATTCCACTCTTTTTGCCATGAATTTTTGATTATTATTTTTTTATTTGTTTGTATTTTTCATACTTTAAATGACCTATATAAGTTACTTTTACTATGATAAATTTTCTTTTGATCATCTCCAAAATTCAAAACTCAGTTAAATGTCCCACTGGCCACTGTCATATATATTACAATAATAAATTCCATGTATCGTAATAAAAAACAATAATTTTATTAAATTTTTATATAATTTACAACATAAGATACCTGGCAATATATGGCAAGTTGCAAAATCTGAATTGCAAAATGTTATCTAAAAAATTTTTTTTATTCCTTTTTTATTCGAGCTTGCGTTTCCACTGGGAAATTATTGAAAACATTAAATATTCTTCTGAATTACGTCTTTGTGTAGCAAAAGATCTAAATTTTTTCCAGTCAGAATTTTAAATATTAGTAGGAATTAGGGATCCCATTATTGAATAGAAAACAAATATACAATCATACCAGAAGTCATAAATCAGAACTGCTATAATTCAATAATAAAACAATTCATTTATTAAATAACATAATTTAAACAATGCTGACAAATTTTTGAGAATACCACTTTAAAAACTCAGAGCATCAATTGTTTTATGGAATAATCGAGTTTGAATTTTTGACATAAAAACCGGCTGCTGCGAATGTTTGTTCTTACTCCACACTTGTAGTAAATAATCATACTTTTTTGAAGGTAATCAACATTTGTGTCTCCACTTTTAAAACACGAGATTTCTTCATTTGATTATTCATTAATTGTTTTGAAATTATTATAGAACATCACTTAACATCACTGCCCATGTTTGCTGTAGTTATTATATCTACCAAGTTTAAACGTTTTAACGTGGTTATCATATTTTTTTTATTTTGAGTACAAAAACGTTGTGATTTTCGATTAAATATTGTTGTCGTTTATCTTAATTGAATCTTCAATATTGAAATCTAAGATGTCTTTTTAACACAAGTTTTTTTAATTTGTCGAATCGTTTATACACAATCAACAAGCTGCTCCATCGGGCCATGCAATTTAATATTAAATGGATGAATTTTCCAAACTCAATTTATACTTAATTTTATACATAATAGTATTTCACTGTTGGAAACCTTTTAAAAGGTTTCGGAATTTCTTGATTGCCACCCTTAGTAAAATATGTCTCACGAGTCAAATATCCCAATACAATTACTTCACATAACTTATTCATTAATCTCCTATATTATTGCAAATTCAAAGGTGATTAACATTCGCATGCAAAATATTTACACAACCGCACCATACCTGTAGTAAAATTAAAACTTTACGAAAACTGTTTTGTAGTATTATTGATAAGATTTATGATAATACAAAGAGCTGCTGAAGGTATACTGCAAAAGAAATTTGACAGCTTTAAATTTCTCAATTTTTGTAGCCATATTTTGCTTCCATAGTTTTCTGATTTTAATAATTATTTTTTACCAATTATTATTATTATTGTTATTGTTATAGGGAATAAAGTAACAGACGCTGATTTGGACGATGCACAAAAGAAATTCGAAGAAGCAAAAAATATTGCTTCTGATGCTATGGATAACTTTTTAGATTCAGAAGTAAGCAGCCAGCTTACTTGTTATGATTGAAAACTTAATATGTAGGCTGAACATATCAATATTATATCATCCTTCATTAAAGCTGAAAGAGATTACCATCATCAGGCTGCTGATATTTTTGAGTCCCTATATTCCAAATTAATGCAAAAGTAATAAAAAATAATCAAAATAAAAAATTATCGTCACCGTGTAGGCGCGATGAAGCTAATTCATCAGAAAAACCCAAAGCACCCAGGAATGTTAATAGTTATAAAACCGCAAGCTGGGGCAGTGAGGATACGAACAGTTTGAACAGCCAACCAAACAGTCCGAAACAACCGTACATTTTCAAGAAAGGATATGGTTAGTAGTGCTCTTTACATGTCTCATTGTGCATTCGAATGAATATGGCGATATTTATTAGTTCATTTGCCAAATTCTCAATCAAATTTTAATTAATTAATATGCTAATCTTAATTGCTGAATAAATTTGGATATTCACTATAGATTAGTCATCCGGTAAACGTAGAGCTTTGATCAGCTAACAAATTATTGTCATGTTCAATTTACGTACATTCCATATAATTGTAAACACTATTAAAAATAATAATAATAATAATAATAATAATAATAATAATAATAATAATAAAAATAATAATAAAATTAATAAAATTAATAATATTAATAATATTAATAAAATAATAATAATAATAATAATCAAAATAATAATTAAATTAATAATAATAAAATTGATGATAATAATAATAATAATAATAATAATAATAATAATAATAATAATAAAAGTCGATCATTCAAAATTTTGCAAACATAATTAAAAGCTTATATGAGTTTATTCAGATTTTAATATTGGCAAATTATATTTTATTATTTAATTTTAAAAGTACTTTAAGCCTGAAATATTTCATCTTTTGAATCAGCATTGCGGAAATTGTTATATAGTTATTTAAATTTAATTTATAAATTATTTTTAAAGTTTAGATTATTATTATTATTATTATTATTATTATTATTATTATTATTATTATTATTATTATTATTAACAGAAAACGCCAATAAAAGTCTATATTATAATTTTAAAATAATATTGTA
This sequence comes from Schmidtea mediterranea, assembly GCA_022537955.1. Classification (NCBI taxonomy): domain Eukaryota; kingdom Metazoa; phylum Platyhelminthes; order Tricladida; family Dugesiidae; genus Schmidtea; species Schmidtea mediterranea. Next base: position 61,489,582 of record CM039680.1, on the reverse strand, counting down.
ATATTTTATAAATTAAATTATTTAATAATTTTAAAAATTAAAATTTTTTTTAAAAATACACATGCATCAATTTATCATGATTTAACATACTCAAACTATTTAAAAACATTCAAAACATTCGTAGTCATAACACATTAATCTTTGTATCCAATTACCTTATCAGCAATGCTTCACATACCACGCGTTCCCAATAATTATTAAAACTTGTGCCTGAAGATGACAGTTAAACTGTCGAAATATATCGTAAGAAGAGTCTTTTATTAGCGTTTTCTTTTAATTAAATCATTGCCAAATTTATTTAATTACTTATTATTATTATTATTATTATTATTATTATTATTATTATTATTATTATTATTATTATTAAACACCATGAATGATAAATCAATCCTTCCACCACATTTCTCTCCTATTAGGCATGTTGCGTCATTTTTGGAAGGCACTTTAAAACCTATATAGGAAAGTGCTTATAACTATATTTTGTTTGTTTTAGATAAGAATGAGTTCAATGTCTCTAATATCAAATTAGTTGAAATAAGTAATTTATTTTACACTCTGTTAAACCAGCCATATCAACCAAATTTGTATTTTGTTGAGCTTTATATGGAAATTATCGGTCCAACAACTGTTACTTTACTTTAAACAATTTGTTTTTACTGCTTCTGAATGTATATTGTCATACGTACATTAAAATCACAGAAAATGCTTAAAATCATTAGTAACTTCATATTACAACAGTGGTTCTCAAGCTTTTTTATAACCATCGCCCTCTTAAGACATAATTTGATTTGCCACCGCCCTCTAAAGATTATTTAATTGTATAATATACAAAATGTATTACATGTAAATAAATTTTAATGGTACAGAACACTTGCCTCCAATCTACTGTGAAACACAGCATCTCTGCCAGGGTGTGGGAGCTATTTGATTCAATGGGAAAAGGCTCTGTCACCTCCACATTTTAACGTCAAATACTTGATTAGATCCTCACATCCATGAAAATATACTTAAATTCACATAAACTTTCTGGAGAAGTATAAAGACCAGTATTAGTTGGTTTTCTATGGCGTGTTTTAATAAAATCATTGCCTAAATTGAAAAGTGCATAACAAAATCATATTAAAATAACACTTATCTTATATTTATTATAAACACAGTATTAAATGTAATTATTGTCATTGTATTTATTAATATTGGTTATTATTAATGTGAAGCATGTGGCTGAGTATTATCACTAATGGTATCCATTCTTGGTTTTATTGTTGAAATTGCTACTCTAAAAACATAATTATTACCTTTTTATACTTAATGTGGGGGTTTTTCTTTACTCCACACCATATGTGGTTTGTGCATGAAATTACTATGCAACACTTTTTAAATATAATTTTCACCAAATACTACAAAATAAATTAATAAATAATTTTTTATGTCACCATTTATGAACTTTCCAATAAAATAACATTATAATTTTAATTTTTAATTATCCACAAAAAATTTTTTATTAATTATTTTAATTAAGATAATTGATGACCCTCAAAACATAATTGTGACCCATCACTTTGTCTACCGCTGCTCTAGATGGTCAACAGAGAGCGAGACGTTAAATTTAGATTATAGAAAGAGAAAAACTAATTATTCGTTAACCAACGGCGATTGTGTAGGGATTTAATGAGTGGCTGTGTACTCCGATCCAGGTGATATCCTTTGGGTGTCTACCTTTTTGTAATCTAAAAGCGTACTAAATTAACTGTATTCAATTGTGTTAACAATAAAAGTTAGTTTGTTGGAACTATATATTATCAATTGTTAGTGGACACGAGGAGCCAGATCGATACCTAATTCCTATCGACAAATTGTTAATTTCCCAATAATAATAGTAATGATTTTGTTGACGATAGTGATAATGTTTTTATCCGATAGTTGTATGTTAATTGAATAGATATACATAAGAACACGTAAGTTGATTTAATGGAAAATCTTTTGTTTCCCGAATAAAATATTATTTATTATAATAATCAATATAAAGATACAGCCCAATTTGATGGAATCCAATAAATTTATTAAAAAAGGTATAGTATATACAGCGTATACGAACAGGTCGATCATATCTTGGTTTCCTGATCGATGTGTAAGGAAACAGAAACTTCAAAAAGATATTCTGATTTATTTTATATTCTACGTACTATAACTCGCAAATAAATGAGCTAGTGATATCAATAATTACTAACCACCGTCATAACTAATCGAAATTTTTTTACTTAATGTATCCGAATGATTATATGAGTAGGTTTTTATTCGGTTATATAGGAGATCCTTGTTAGAAACGTTTGTTGTTTATTGAGTTTAATAAGACAAACTAATGCCAGAAATAATGAATTTCTAACAAAATGTTAACAATCTGCCGATATTTATTTTCATCTTGTACCACTTTATTAACAAAGCAATCACATAATTGTGACCACTAATATTTATCGATTTCGCCGTTCGACAGTGACAAAGAACTTGATAACAGATATGACGGGTAGTCACTCCAATGCATTTGACATAATAAAATAAAAATTTATATAATATTTTTAATTTTTAAAATTGGAATTTAAAATTCTAACTGATGACAGTGAATTTATTGAAATATATTGTAGTATTAATTATATTCGATAATTCAATAAATAAAGGAAATATTAAATATTATTATTACAATGAAAAGTTTTCAATTATATTTCATTGTGTATTTCCTGTGAACTCTGAAAATTATTTCGAATGACTTTTTGCAATTTTATTTTTATCTTTCAATATGAAATGTTATTGATTAAATGTATAGATTGTTTAGACACTTGTCGATGTGCTGCGCTAAATAATCAATCTATGAAAATATCACTGAACTTTATATGTTTGTCAATTATAAAGCATATAATTGATGCTCTATTATTTTCGTCTATCTCAATTAGTGTAAACTATTATTTTAGTTTAATAAATTTATGAGTCGCAGCTGCATTACTCTCCTGTCGGGTATCTTTCGATTCTTATCTTGAGTTTCTTGAAATCTTCGTTTCTATTCTAGCAATTTTATAGTGGAATATTGTCAATGATTCTGATTCACAATCAAAACCGTTTTGAAAGATTTTTTAATTCGGGCTGTAAAATTTGAAATTTAATGGTTTTGCGCAAAGGGTGGGATAACCTGGATTGATATTGAGGACAAAAATTGCGATTAAATAGAAATGTGTTAAATTTTATGCATTTAAATATATTTTTTGGAAAAAATCAAAATCTTATAAAAGTTGATCAATTAAAATTATTCTATTACAACGACAGAAGTATTGTATGAAAATATTTTCGGTAAATGTCAGTAAAATTGTATTAATAATGTTCATGCTGAATTATACTGACAGAAAAGAACTTGTCTTGAACCACTATAGTATTAAACGATTCTAAACATTGTGAATTGACAGGGTAGCCAAAATTCAAAAAGATCAAATATAAACCACAAAAAATATAAGTCTAATTTTTGGCATATTATTGTATATCTCATTTTTTAATTCTAAATTTATAAAATCATTTGAATAATTTGATAAGGCAAGTGATTTTGCCTCAGCATAAGTAGTAGGATGTGAGCCCGTTGTATCTGACGGGCTCACATCCTACTACTAGCATATAAAATTATGATTAAGCGTTCAGTATTTATTAACGTCCTAAGTCTTAAAATCTAACCAAATTTCAGTTTACTTCAGATAACGAGAAAAATGATACATACTAAGCTTTTCTTAAAAAAATACATCTTATTTAGATAGATAATGTCAAATAAGGGTTTAGAGAAAAAAGAAAGTATTACTTGTAAGGACCTTTGTCATCATGCTTGCACACTACTTCCGCGAATGATATTAACATTGCTCAGTTTAATAATTTATTTTTGGTAGGATTTATCTTTGCACTTACTCTGAACATCCTTTTCCCTAAACTCAGAACCCAACAAATGACAATGTTTATTTCAAATTAAAAAATTGCAAAATCAATTGAGATACCCAGATTAAACGTGAGTAAGGTTACCGGGGCTTTTAGTAGAGATTCTTGATTAACTCGAAAATCATCATAATCTATCATATTCATATAGAATATTAATTCTCTCCATTCTGGTTTAAAATATATAAATGCCTCGTGTGTACTACATTGAATTATTTTTAAATTTTTATAGCAGTTTATATAGACCTCTTAACAGTTGTCTTTCTTATGCTGATCTACCTGGTTTGTATAAATAATTTAATTTATGTTGAACGAATAATATATTAATCTAGTTCTGAATACTTGTCATGTTATAAGTGTTAGCTACGAAGTTCTGTGAAGTTGGTAATGGCATTATTTTAGTTTAAATATAACAATTAATGCTTCTTTATCCGGAATTTTGTGCCTCCGTCTTTTTTAAAACTATTTTCGAATTCTTTTATAACTTTATAACGTCATCCTTTGTTACTTTCTGTAATGTTTTTTAATTATTTATTTTGCTACATATGAATGCAAAATATTGACTAAATAGTAAATATTGCGTCTTCCAGTTTTAAAGTGTCATCTGACAAATATTACGGATTTAGCTTTGTTTTTGATTGGTTTGGTCTAGTTTTTTTCAATTTCAAGTTCTTTGCGTTTTACTAATTTTTATAATGCTTTTGAACTTCATTGGATTTTGCTGTTCTGATAATTTATTTAGCACAGGTCAGACGTTTCTTTTGTAAAGTTGTGATTTTTTCCTCATAAAAATATTTTTACACACAATAGTATGGGGGCTGTATTATCCCATTTAGACATCTTCTAGCCTATGTGAACTCTAGCATAGACTCTATAGTTTTTATTATTGACTTCGTAGTTATTGCTTAGTTATTTCAAAATCTTTTTGAATGGCCACAGTTAATCATATTTTTTAATCAATGAAAAATAATATTATCTTGTTATTATTAATTGAATTAATGACATTGCAATAAAATATATGACCTTTTGACCCTAAAATAAACTTATAACCATCTCGAGGACATTAAAATGGCATTTGACCATCTTTCCCTTAAATTTTGACCTTTAATTCAAAAAATCGCAAAAATACATTTTAGGTAAATTAGACATTCATTTAAAATAATTTCGATATTTTTATGGTCTTATCATTTGTTATAAAATCATAAAGTTTTATAGCGAATGATAATATCATAAAAACTATCGAAATTAACTAAAATGTCATGTAATTTTATAAATGTAAATATTTTCTGATAATTTCGTGCAAATGTTTGAGTATTTAAGTTATTCTATCTTAATTTTAAGCTCATGAGAATGAAGTTCGGATCGTTTATGAATACATCATCACATCACTTTGAGTATATTCAGTTTGCGTTTAAATTGTTTCGCATTGCGTTGCGTTTTTATTTCTAATTTTGCATTATTTTAAAATAAAATACATTTCGAAATATCAATAAAAAATTTTAAAAACGCGGTAATCCAATCACACAACATTGGCACTCAATTAAATAAAAGAAACGGTCAATCCAAAACACACACACGCACACACACACATATATATATATATATATAATACTACAATATACTTCAGCAGACTCACTGTCATCGTCAGGTAGATTCGAACTTGAAACTATATAGATTTACCCTGCGTTATTCAAACAAATTTCTTCATCTTTTATATTTCAAAAATATTTATTATACCAAAAATTATAAATTCTGTTTTCTAAATCTCAGTTTTTAAAAATTTAATTTAATTAAATTTTATAAAATCACAATTTAACAAAATTTTAATAAACTTTCAATAAAATATTTTTCAATAAATTTTTAAACAAAAACATTTTACATTTATTTTTATCATGCAGCACTACATAGCGTTTACTAATATCAATCTATTCCATAAGTAGACTATGATCAAGAATTTGAAAATATAATGAATCGTGAATAAATTCAGAATGAATTGTTTTTGCTTTTAATTGTTGTTCAAAAAAATAAATGAATTCATAGTTTTATAATTCAAACTATTACCAGAATAAGATTAATACTATACATATATTCATCAAACTGTAAACGCTGTATTTAACATTCATATTGCATAAATAACTTATTTCAGAATTTAAATAATTATTTTTTTATATGTAAATACATGAAAAATTCAGCTTCAGTTTGTGTCGTTCCAGTTTACATATAATTTCTGCAAAACCAATTATGTACACAAAGGTATTGGTGTTTATGACATAATCAAAATCATTTTTAGCAAAACTGAAGACTAAATAAAATCTATCAGAATTAATGAAAATTTAACTATTTATTGAATTTGTTTTACATTTTATTTTATTAAGATTCACAATTAACTATTCCTACTTGTCGAGCTTTATATGATTTTGCTGCGGAATCTCCGAATGAACTTCAGTTTTCTGACGGGGATATCATTAAACTTATTCAACAAGTAATATAATATAATAATAATTGAGTGCTATTATACTTTATATCTATACTTTAAATATTTATCGCCCGAAACACTTACTTGATTGTTGATGATTAAATTTTATAGTTATAATTATCCAGCCTAACAAAATGTAAATTATAAAATAAATAAATTATAATGTAAAATGTATATATACTGTAAATTCTGAATAAGTATCACAAAAGGTGAATCAATTTTTTTTCAGTCCTTTCAAAAATAATTTCTGAAATTTGTCTAATTTTCGATTCATTTATGTCCTTATTTATCCAGCAAAATAGCTATTAAGAGTGACAATTGCTGTCTATAATTGAATTGTTATTTAATATTTATTTTAAAACCTAGGAAAACTTTACATAAGTTTTCAAAAAACAAATTTTTTACAAAATTAATTTTACTATAAAATAGTCCATAAAGATGAAATTGTATCACAATGTAACAAAATAATTTCCCAATGATCTGTTTGAACATTGATATAAAGAAGTATTGAGGCACATTTCACCAATACTACAATATCCAGGGAAACCAGGTGGACTTAGGGATGCATTGGCATAATTCTCATAATGTTTTAGTATCATCTTTCATTTCATGATTCCATTTCCCAAATACAGTTACTGAAAGCCCCACTATATGAACGCCGGTTTCTTGATGTTTAATTCGTAACGTGTAATTTACTGAAATATGAACTTTTATTAATCAACGAATTTGTAAATGTTTTTCAAGTTGAAACATTTTTTTTCTGTTTTTTGTTCTCCATATTTTAATTATTAATATTTGATTGTGGATTTTGGTTCAGGTTGATGAAAACTGGTTTGAGGGAGAATTTCAAGGTAAAACGGGATTTTTCCCCATAAACTTTGTGGAGGTCTTGGTACCTTTGAGAGATTAAATTCAATTTTTCAAATCATTTTCTTTGATTTCTATTTGTGATATGTATTTTGATGTTTTGTGTTTTCTTTTTCTACTTTGCTGGTGACAAAACGTGCATACACTTTTCGTACTGCAGGCGTAGATGCTGAACATAACTAGCGATATTGCTCATCATAATATTTATTATCAACCGATATTTTCAATACTATATATTAATTATTTTCTAATAGATGATTTACGCTAGAATTTATTATAAATATATATTTAAAGCTATTTTGATATTTTTAAAATGAATTTTATACGAAATTTTACTGAGCATGATTGAGTATAGAATTGTCTTGTGGGTAGCTTTTAAACGTAAAATCATGGCTAAAAATTCATGATTGCAAAGGAAATAATAATATTTCTAGTAAACTTGTGCGACTGGACTTAACATTAAATAATTAATACTAAAAATATAAAACAGGTATTTTTTTAAGATATTTATTTAATTATTAATAATTACCAAACTCTATGTTGTCATAAAATAGTGAATATTTTATTATTTGTTGCAAACTGTATGACGTAAAGATTGTTGCGTGCGATCGCTAGTGTTAAAATTGGTGGGTTACTGGGTTTCAAATCTTGCTTATCCTTCTAGTTGCCCTCGTAACGCCATACAAAATGATTCTGATCCACTTGGCACCCGTTGCTAGGCAACGTTGGTAATGTGTTCAAGTGGTGGATTGTCCGCAAAAATTGAGTATTATCGCTAGTACTGTAATTGCTCGGACAATCCTCGGGTTCACGAGCTGTCGATAGAAGACCTGTGCTCGCTTTTGATTCTTCGGTCCCATTATTCTCCTATCTCTTTCAAATGTTAACCTATACTCTCATATCATTCATTGTTATGTCTATTCTCATAGTCCTTCTTCTTGTTGCCCATGTCGAAGATTATTCTTTGATCTGTACACCCTTTGTTATGTGAAATACACCCACATTATATCTTTCACCCTTATCCCTATTATCACTTCAATGTTCCCTATCATTGTTACTAGCATTATCATTGTTGCTATTATATGTATTCCCCTTATTAATTGTTACTACTAATACCTTTATTAATATTTTTATAGCTATAACTACCATTATATTTATTGTTATTGTTACTATGAGTATTACTATTATTATTATTATTATCATAATTATTATCAATCATTACTACAAATACCATGATTATTATTATTATTACCATTATTATTATTATTATTATTATTATTATTATTATAATTACCATTACCCTTATCATTATCGTTATATTTATTAAGATTTTGTAGGGATCCTTCCTTATTCCTCAGCGTTAAAATTTTTTATTGATATACAACATTAGCCGTAGTCCACCTATATTTTCCGGTTTTCGATAAAGTATTTTTGTAAATTCAAAAATTTTAGCAGCGTTCCGCCCTTATTTTACGGTTCATCCCTATTCTACAGTTTTCGACAAAGTATTTTCATTTACTCGGAAAATTTGAGCAGCGTTCCGCCCTTATTTTACGCATTCCATTTTTGCGTTACTATTTTTGTTAAGTATTTGAATTAGTTCGGAAAATTTGAGCAGCGTCCCCCCCATATTTTCCGCCTCAACTCAAATTAATTTATTTAATTCTTATTTAAAAACATTATTTTTCATGATTTTGGTCGTTCGGATTAATCTTTTTCCGATGGCTATTCATTTTAACTGTTGCAACGATTTCGCAATTTTCCCCGCTACCCATTCCCTCTTTTTGTCCTTAAGATCTATTTATGTTCATTTCATAGTTAATGAGTGCCCACTGGACTACTCGGTGTTAGAGATTTTGAGCCGATTGTTGTTAAAAATTTATGTCAATTTTACAGGAAACGGATGATGAAGGAGCAGCCAATAAACTACTCATTTACCCTCCAATTTCCCCTATGTACGGATAATATTGACGTTCCAACTCCTGCGTTCCGCACGCTAAGTCTTCACGGGTACATATCATTGGCGATCTTCCACGCACTTACACGAATCTGTACTATGTAGATTTTGCTTTCTTGCGTTATGTGTTGGCTGTGGGCCGGAAAAGGAATAACAAATAATATTTTACCATAGCATTTGGAATAAAAGTTTCGATGCACTAAGGCTGTAGATATAAAATATTTATTCAGCATATTACATCGGCTACATACATTTGAAATTCATTGTATCCATTCCATAAAATTTACTTTGAAAATCCCATAAATTTAATTCGATAAATCATCTATAAATTCAATTGGAAAAACAAAATTATCCATAAAATTAATCTGAAAAATCATCCATAAATTCAATTGAGAAATTACCCATAAATTTGATTCAAAAAATCATCCATAAATTCAATTGGAAAAACAAAATTATCCATAAACAAAATCATCCATCAATTCGATCTGAAAAGTCATACATAAATTCAATTGAAAAATTACCCATCAATTCTCTTCGAAAAAATCAACTAATAAATATTGCACCAGTTGAGAGTGATCGTGTTCAGGCAAAACACTTACCCGTGTTAATTGCCTGAATGCACGGCTCTCAACCAGCCATACAACCAGCCACACAGCTCTGCAATGAAATTTTCCTCCGAAAAATAAGACTGAAAATTTGTGAAAACACATCGGTATTTATACCTATTTTTCTCGCGTGTGAAATTTGGTGCAGTAAAACAAAATTCGACTTTGTTATTTTCTAGTAAATTCTATTCGTTAATTTTATTATTTTTTTGATTTATTTTTATAATTTTTTATTTAAGATTTTTATTGAATTATTACTAATTCAAATTTTCGATTTAAATTTCATTTTAATGAACTTTTGTTAATTTTTTCAATTTCGTCGAATTTGTTGTGTTTTCTTGTTATATTTGTGTAGGTATCGTGCGAATCTTGGTGCATTTTGTTATTATTTTATTTTTATTTTTATGTTTTTGATTTTATTTTTATTTATATTCTCTCAGATTTTAAAGTGTTTAATTGGTGTTGTATATTGTATTTTAAGTTATCTTGGTGCTGGGTTTTCGTCTGTATTACTGATGCATTTAAACAATTCTCAAGGCTATTGGTGTGCTGGCCCAACAAAATAAAATGCACGCCATCTCAAAGGTTAAACTTTTTAATATTGCAAGCTATTGTCTTTGTTTACGAGGCTAACGTAAATTATAAAAATAAATCAACTTTGATTGTGAAATGAAAATCTGATACAGGATGCTTGGTGGTGCACTGGCATTTCAATCAGCAGCTTACTCAATTTCGGAACTGTGGTGATTTTCATGCGTAACGAATGTATTGCAAATAAAGTAGAAGAAAATGTAAACAATATGATTGAAGGACTTTTGGAAGCTGGTGTAATAAGAAGTCCAAGCAACTCAGCCTGGAATTTGCCTATAGTTATTGTTGGGAAGAAAAACGGTGCAACAGTAACAACTCGTCCAATTTATCCAATTCCTAATTCTGAAGAAATCTGTGATGCAATTGAAGGAGAAAAATATTTTTCAACAATTTACTTGGCAAGTGGATATCATCAAGTAGAATTAGAAGAGTCGATCAACGAAAAGATAGCATTCACCACAAAGCATGGTCAATTTGAGTTTAACCGCATACCTTTTGGACTATGTTCAGCCCCTGCTACATTTCAGAAATTAATGAATATTGTGTTGAAATGTGATAATTGGACAGACTGCTTTATCTATCTTAACGATATTTTAATATTTGGCAGAACTATAAAAGAGCATAATGAGCGATTAGAAAACTACTATTAAGGTTAAAGGAAGCTGGATTAAAAATGGGTCCTGATAAGTGTCAATTTTTAAGGAAGAATGTTAAATATTTAGGAAAGGACCATGCGAACATTATAGGCGTTTTATGAATGTGGGAATTGAGGTCACGACCAGACAGCTCGTAAACCCAAGTATATGTATAAAAGTAGAATCTTTTAAGGTTTATACCTTGTGGAAATTGCGGGTCGCAATTTGATGGACCCGGAGTGTTTTATGTTGCGCCAAGACTAAATTTTGTTTAAATAAATCAGAAGCAACATGCAAACACAGCAATGCAGATTTAAAATCAGACCTATCAACATCAATTAAGCACCCTAAAATATGAGAGAAAATTGTTGGGGTTGTCGGTGAATTTAAATAAGATGTGTCGTGCTTTTATACAACAGTAATGAACTCCAAACGACATAAAATTTATTGATAAATACATTTATTCTCCACTTTAAAATGACACAAAGAATTATCTATTACAGTCACGACTTGATACTTATTACGACCCTTCGGGAAGAATAGCACTTTTCGGACCAATTGGATTTCACAATCACTTGACTACTGTGACGGGTGTCTGAGATCGGTAAATCGGATTTAGTGGCTTTGCTTTGACTTCACTTTATTTCCTTTTCAAAATTTCGGCTTTGCCTCTTCAACTTTCTTTATTATTTTTTCATTTAATTTCTATTTCAAATTTTATTTTTTTCCTTGATTTCCTTGATTCTAGTTTTCTGCAAATTTCTCTTTAATACCTTTCTTCAATAATTTTCTGTAATTTTCTCCTTTTAATTCTTAGTCCAATTTTAGTCTTTTTTTTAGTCTCAACTTTGGTGGTCTCATAACCATTTGTTACAGTACCAACGTTGCCCAGCAACAGGTAACCATTGAATGCGGTTGAATGTTGTATGTCTGGTATTCAAAGTCGTAGACTACAATCCCACCACTATATTAAGACTCTATTATATATGAAGATGACTGATAAACAAAATTTTTATGGTGTTTTGTATTTTATGTAGAGACCGTTGGTAAACGAATCTTTGGATAGACATTTCCATATCTCCATCCTTTGTTAATTCTTCTGATGTCAACTTCCTTAATAAAGTTCCAGTGACGTGGTTGGCATGGTAGATATTGCGAAAACATCTTCGTGTAATTCAAAATTTGAATTCATTCAAAGTTCAAAATTTATTCAAATCAAAATGATATCTTTTATATTTCCAAGTATTTAAACAAAATTAACAACGACATTTATCTTTATTATAAAAACTTTTTTTGTTTTTCACCTCTGATTTCTTTATAAGTGGCATAATATTTTCTACAAAATTTGACTATGAATCAGATTTATTTAAGGTATTCACGAATTTTCGGCACAGCCTTTTTCAAGTGAAATCACTTAAAAAAGGCTGTGCGGAAAATTCGTGAATAATTTAAATAAATCTGATTCATAGTCAAATTTTGTAGAAAATATTATTTATTTTTATTTTAAAATTTAAATAATTTCTATTTTTATTTAAAATAGAACATTATAATTATGTCCTTATTTTTATTTAATAATTAATATAATAATATAATAATTTAATAGTTATTTAAACATTTTAAAACTTAATTTTATGTCCATTGATAATTATGCCTAAATATTGTTGGGCCAGAACACATACGGCCTTGTAAAATGTTTAAATGGATCGGTAACACACATGCAAACATAACATGCAAATTTAAACTCAAACCTATTAAAACATCAATTAAACCTAACAAAATATGAGAAAAAGATAATTACATATAAAATAAATAAACATAAAATTAAATTAAAATAATAACAAAATGCAATAAGATCCGCACGATACAAACACAAACATAACATGAAAACCCAACAAATTCGACCGAAATTTAATAAATTAATAAAATTTCATGAAAATGAAATTTAAATCAAAGAAGTTGAATTAGAAATAATTCAATAAAAATTTCAAATAAAATTATCAAAATAAATTGAAAAAATAATAAAAATAAAGATTAGAATACACTAGAAAATAACAAGGTCGAATTTTGTTTTACTAAATCAAAATTAACACGCGAGGTTAGGAACAGAAAATAGGTATAAATACCGATACATTTTCACATAAAATTTAACCATTTTTCAAACCAATTTTGAAACAAAAATTTTGCTAATTTTTTAAAATCTACTTGAATTATTTTTTAGGTGAGCAATAGTTTTATTTGGAACTCTCTCTCAACGTCCCGTCCTCGCAACCTCGATAGAGCTCTGCTTGGATGTCGGCGTGGGGGAGATGTATTTTTATGATTTATTGGAATGATTTGGTCAAGTAATTTGTATCTTGTTTTTAATATGTTAAAAAATATTTATAATGCTAAAATTGAATTTGTTTTTCATAATTAATTTATTTGTCGAAATTTTTCCGGCCCACAACCAAGACACATCACAAGTTAGTAAAATCAACATACAATTCAGATTCGTGTAAGTGCGTGGAATAACGCCGATGATCTGTGCCCGTGAAGACCCGGCGTGCGGAACGCAGGGGTTGGAACGTCAATATTATTCCGTATAGAAGAAAGGAGAAATAAGGAAGGGGTCTTTTGGCTACTTCCTCGTTTCTCGTTTTCTGTAAACTCGACCTAAATTATACTACATACGGCTCAAAATCATCACACCGAGTAGTCCAGTGGGCACTCATTAAATATAATGTAAACATAAAATGCGTTTAAGGCCTATTAAAGGGAAAGGGTACGGGGAATAAATTAATCGTTGATATGAAATGAAATAAATTAATAAATTCAACTTAACTGTAAATTATAAATTTCCCATCGTTATCAAATAAATCGCCTCAAACCCCTAGTAAAATAAAGAATTTAATCAGATTCTAAGTCCGAGATTAAACGCGCTTTTTACGGGATCACTACTATGTAATCAAAGATTATTTTTATCGAAAATTTAAAATTGACACGAATTTAAAAGGGAAACCATAAATTAATTAAATAGTTGTTAGTAAACTCGGTAAATACATAATTGTAACGATTGAAACCAACCCACCCCAAACTTTTAGTAAAGTAGAAAATTTAACTAACTCCAAGTCAGAGTACATCCCTCAGTATAGTTAGCAAACGCATTTTTGAATACCCTCATGGAGAATGACGTCAATAATAATTGTAAAATTAACTATAACTTTCAAACCGTTATCATAATCCTAACCATTAATCGATTATTGCGATCATACCACCAAAACTATATTGTGTCGAAAATTCATAGAGTATCCATCGAGATTCTGCTCGGTTGGGGAATTAACCAAATCATCGGAACAAGTGAGGGTTACCGCGCCAATTGTGCATTAACTATAGAATTCATGAAACGTAATAAGTAACATTAAGTAAGTTAAATAAAATAGAGAAATAAAAACCCAGCGAGCAGACAATTTTATTTATATCATCAATCAAGACAATCCCTCCAAAACTTGTATAAGAAGCCTGCATTGACAGAACCCATAAAATATCCCTAAAATCTCTGTAAAATTATGCGAACTAAATTAATTAGATCACTAACCCCACTTACGGAATATTCAGCATCGATACAGTCAGAACAATTCATCCGATAGAATAATTGATCATTATGACTCAAAATAGGAATGTTTTTCTAAATTCAGTCCCGGCATGTTTGGCAGAGACTCCCAGCACCAACTAAAGAAAGTTCGTTACAATGGGAAAATAATCGTATAAAAGGACTTACCAGACAGCGTAGGCGAATAAATTCCGAACTTTCAATAAATCACCGGAAAACTGATCACTAAACTATTCGCATGTTCGGATGACACGATGAATAGAATAAATTAACTATATACAAATCAATCGACCAACGGATATAAATTTTTAATATAAACATTTAAGTCGACTTCTATTCAATAAACAATCTATCAAGATTCGTCAGGATTAATCGATTTTCCGGCCATCGATAACCCGTGTGTACAGACACCCACTTCTGTATTTAAATAAATTATCGATACAAAGTGATTTTGGAATTTCTTCTCTAACTATGAATACCCAACCAATTTCTGATGAAGCGATGTCGACGCATGGAACGTCTACTGAAGGAGCTGCGACGACGCCAGATAAAATGGAGAGTAAGATAATTTTAAATCGTATTGAATCTATAATTGTAAATGGTTTTTATTATTCATATTCAATTTAGAATTGTAAATAATTTCCCTTACTCATATTTAAATTATAGTTGTAAATAGTTTTTCTTATTCATGATTTTTCTTATTCATATATAATGTTGATTGTAAATAAATTTTTCTTAATCATATATGTCCAACCGATCTTTACACCCAACTTATCGATTATAGCTCCGTCCCCATTGACACCATTGTCCATTATTATCCCACAACTACCTTCCAAATACCCGAGCAAGTACAGTTAGGCCACTAAATCGCCGACCCTCACAATTTCCCCCTAAAGTATTTGTACGCCTCGCCATGATAATATCAATTATGTCACTATACTTTCCATTTATTATTTCATTCAATTTCAAAAGTTTCAGGAACCTCACGCGGAAGAGCTAATTATAACGCAAATATAATATCTCACGAAACAGCCATTGCTGATCAACGAATCTTGAGAATTTGAATTTGTTCGATACTTAAAACGGGTGATACAGGGACTTATTGTCAGTAAATTTTTCAAAAAAGAAGAAACCCCTTACAATGAAAGATTAGTCACAGCCCACTTTTCCAAACGCTAACTCATGCCGAGGATCAAGAGAGTATTTCGCCATAAGAGCCCGACGGACGTAAATTTTTACAATAATGCGCAAGAGACTCATCATAATTATTTCCTATCACTAAGATTAGTAATAATAATAATATTCATTCCAGCAACTAATCCAATGGATCAGACGGAAATCTCTCTCGCAGACCGATGGAGATGGGCCTGGGTTCAGTACCAACAGGAGAAGTGCCCAGAGTTTCCCCCGTCGAAGTTTCTCGATAGAAACAATCTGGGACAAGGAACAATCGACCAATGGAGCCCGGCCGAGAAGATCCACCAACAGGCTCAGCGGCTGCTCACCAATCTGGAGACCCATCAGCGCCAAGTAAACCTACAGGTGATCCGAGCTCGCCAGTATCTGGCGAACGTTGAGGAAGATTTGCTGGCGGGTCGGATCGCCGATAACTATTGGCATCTCCAACCAATCTCTTCGACCCAGGACGCACCAACCGTTGCGACTCGAGCCCGCCGTACGAAGAGGCCGACTATGTCGATCTCGGGCTACACACCTGAAGAATGGGTGGCAAAAAGATTCCCCTGATGGATTTTAAGCCAAATCTCGCGTAGTGATTGACTCAAAACTATTTTATTTTTTTTTATTTTGATTTGGATTGCATTGTGGATAATACAAATTAAATTTGCGAATGTTTTATTTTCGTTGTTCCGTTTTCACTTAATTAAGATTTTTAAATGATTTTGCCTTAATTTGTTTGAAGCAAACCTAACATTATACGGTTATAACCTGTCAATAAACTATCTTTTAATTATTTTTTATCGTTATTAACCATAGACTCCGCCCAATTGCTACAAAATGAACTATCCCGCGCCCAGAAATCCAATGAATCCCTATACAAACAAATAATTCAGCTTACCAAGGAGGTGCAGCAGGTGAAGTCTACCTGGGTGGATCCGGCAAAGCTCAAGTCCATTCACCAACGCCTCACAGCCGCTCAGAAGGGTTGAGCTGAGGAACGCCAACTCAATCAGAACCTCCGGACGTAAATAAGGGGGCTGGAAGTCGCCCTAGCAGCCAGTCGTGAAGGGGAAGCGGTAACTTACCCTCTCATCTTCGCACCATCTCAGTTGGCGTACCGGGATTCAGTCAGCAATCCCACACTATTAGCGACTCCATCGGCAGCACCGTCAAACAATCACCGGCCGGGACGCAAAGAACGCGCCCGACGTAGAGCCACGCGTCTGACACGCAAATTGACCTAAAGTGTCCGGTATCGTTTCAGCACTGAATTGACTTACAGATATTGTCCATTTTTAATCGGCTTTCTTTTTTATTGAATAAAATCGTAATTATAGTTAAACTAATCTAAAGTAGTGGTAAGATGCAAATAATATCGAATCGTTGTCGAAAAGTCGTGAGTATTCGCACCGCGTCACCTGAACATCGTTCTATTTCTACCGGTCGACATGAGTCTGATCTTGACCTTTCTCACACAGGGGACATTGTAAAGCGAGCATAGGTCTTCCATTGACAGCTCGTTGAACCCGAGGATTGTCCGGGCAATTACAGTATTAGTAATAGTGCTCACTTTTTGCGGACAATCCACCCGCTCGAACACATTTCCAACGTTGCCTAGCAACGGGTGCCGAGGGGTAGTCAAAGTGATGTTTGTATGGCGTTACTGGGGTAACAATAAGATGATTTAAACAAATGTCAAAACCCTGTAACCCACCAATATACCTATTGTACGACCCTAACCTTGGGTGTTCTTTTTGATTTAGCAAAACAAAATTTGACCTTGTGATTTTCTAGAATATTCTATTCTTAATTTTATTATTCTGAAATTTTATTTGACAATTTTTCTTTTGCATTTTTTAAGTGAATTCTTTCTAATTCAAATTCTTTGATTTTTACTCCATTTTTATGAAATTTCGCATTTTTTAATAAATTGTCAAATTTCGGTCAAATTGTTAGGTTTTCATGTTATGTTTATGTTTATTTCGTGCGGATCTTGTTGCACTTTGTTATTATTTTACTTTATTTTTGTGTTTTATAATTTATATTTAATTGTTTTCTTTCTCGTATTTTAGCAGGGTTAGTTGATGTTTTAATAGGTTCGATTTTAAATCTGCATGTTGTGTCTGCGTGTGTATTACCGATTCATTTAAACACTTTACAAGGCCGTTTGTGTTCTGGCCCAACACAATATTTAATTTCATATTTACCTTTAGAATTTCAAATTTTAATTTTTGAAATTTTGTTTATAAATGGTATTTCGCAGAGAATTTTTTGCACTTTGTTATCAAGAACTTCAAAATTTAAATGAACTTATAAGCTGAAAACTATTAAAACCTAATTAAGAAATTATTATTTTAACAGAGAATTAATAATAGATAAGTAATTATTTTTAAATTTATATAAGTGTTTAGAAATTTATTACGGGAAATGCTATAAAAATGGGTCTTACCATATTTATTAAATAAAAGTTTAATTAGTTAAGTGAATATTTGTTTAAATGACTGAACCTAAGCAGATATAACTTATTTGTTTTTGAATTATCCTATAATATAAATTTGACAATCTATGATTTTTTGGAATTAATGTTATGTTAATTTTAATAATTTTCTATGCTTAATTCTCGTTATAACTTATTGGATAATAAAAATCCAATCACTGAAATATTGTCTTCATATTCAACTAATCAAATTAGACCTTTCAATCTTCATTGGCTAAACAGTGCTCACTTAGAAACCCTGTTACCAGGTTCTAATTGGGAAAAGGTGTTATTTCATTCTTTTCTTTTGGATGAAATAAAAATTATTCATTTGAAGTTATATTTAATAATAATAGATTATATAATAGAATTTATAAAAATATTTCAAATTTATAATAATTTATAATATCATTCGGAAACTATTATAAAAAAGTTGTGTTTTATATAATAGATGCGTATAAAATTAAAATTTATTAAAACCGAATAACATTTATTAAAAAAATAAATTTTGCTATTAAAATTTGTATTTAACAGATGCATTATTTTTTCTAGATTTACGATATAATTATTCCTAATTTTTGCGAAAAAATTTCCTCTCAATTTTTGCATGAAAACAGAAAACAAGCCATATTCCAACTTCTAGGCACTAATTTTGTTTCAAAATACTTCCCTCATGATTCTGTAGACGTTTCAATAACTGTGAGTTTTAGTTTTTAAGAATTTTTGATTTTCCTGAAATTATTTCAATTCCCCTACGAGTTTCATTAAAAGCTTCATTGATTTTAATGATGTAGATAAACAAATTTATAATTCAAGGATGTTTTAACAATGTTAAAATTTAATAAATTAGAAGTCAACTACTAGATAAGTTATCCTAGCGGAAGGAGTTGACAAAATTTAAAATTTTTG
Organism: Schmidtea mediterranea; assembly: GCA_022537955.1. Lineage (NCBI taxonomy): Eukaryota > Metazoa > Platyhelminthes > Tricladida > Dugesiidae > Schmidtea > Schmidtea mediterranea. Next base: position 61,470,341 of record CM039680.1, on the reverse strand, counting down.
AAAAGTGAGGTTTGGGCGGCGTTATTGACAAATTATTGTGAACATTGTAGGTTTTTAAAAAATCAAAATTTAGTACAATAAGCAGAAATTTCATTGTTTTCAAGATACCAGTATCATTATCAGAAAACCATATTTCATGATTACAATTGTTGATTGTCGAATATTGATTATTTATTGTGCTCTCTACATCAGTCTCATTAGATGGAACGGCAGACGCTTGAGCTCACTTGGTTTTTGATTGTTGTTTTTTTACTGTAGTTCTTTGAAATGTTCTTTTTGTGGGTAGATCTATAGTATTCTCCTTGATTGGACTGTCTTTGTTTGAATTTGTGGAATGAAATTTGGTTGAACAAGGGAAATTGTGTCAAATTAAAAAAGTTCTCACAATTATTAACGTTCGTTCCTTCTCTCACCAATATTCATTTGCAAAGGATATTGTTGCATTTCATCCAGTTGATTAATTCAATAATCACAGGGTCCATAATATCAGTGTCACCAATTGACTTATCGAGATCGTAATCTTGTTCAATTAGCTCAATGTCGTTTACTTTATTTACAATTAGTTTTAACTTGGCTATTATTAGCAAATTTACTGGGAGATCTCTGTGGTACATATAACAACCAGATTAGCTAGGACATAACTCATTGATAAAATTGATAATTATAACAATAGCGCATAGGTTTTCAACTGTGAGTTCTGGGGTATTTTCAAGTCATCCGCGAAGATTAAAGGATTAAAATTATATTGAAGAAAATTTTTAATTAAATATATTGGTAATTAGTAATGGTGAAAATCATTTACGCCAAATTTTAACGAAATATAGTTGTAATCGGATCCCACAATTGGCTTTTGAACAAAAGTCTTAAGAAATAAATCGAAATTTTATTCTGTAGGACTCAGATTTACAAAGTTTTAGCATCAATGCTAAAGAGAATTTATATAGGAAAACGATAGCAGCTAGATAATTTCAAAAACGAAAAATTATTCAAATGTTAAGGTTTGACAAAAGGTACAAATAAAAACAAAAAAGTGAAAATCAATAAAAAAAATTGAAATTGAAAATAATAATTAAAAGTGTGAAATTAATTAAAATTTTTAATTAAATATTTCGCGAGGAAACTAATATGGGCAGATGCCAAATAATGAGACCAACCAAGTTATAATAAAATCAAATCGATACGGGAGAGTCTCCAAGTGGAAATATTAAATAAAAATGAAAAACCCGAGCTTTAACGCGAACTAAATTGACTAATAAAGGAAATCGATGGATACAATGTAAAACGACTGCAAATTAAAAGTAAATGGGCACGGAATGTCTACCAACTAATTTAATTTGATTGTCATTTTGAGGAAAGTCAATTATAAAATTAGTATAAAAAGGAAAATCCAATCAACAAAATTGCGAGTTTAGTTGATGACGAATCCAGGAGGTAAAATTGTACAGTTGTTAGAAGAGAGTTAAGAGAGCTTACATTCAATAATAGCGTATCAGAAGGGAGATCTTTCATTGGGAAGACTTATCCCAGTGTTGAACAAAACATCAATTTAATCAAATCATTATTGAAAATTGTGCAGATCTACATTGAAAGTTGTGATTGTGTAGATCTTGTGTGGAGAATTTATAATCAATTGGGATAAATCTGAATAAACGTTATTGTGTTGAGTTTTTAGATTTGACAAAATAAGGACACCAAGGAGTCAGACTTTACTACCGACTTTCGATAAAAACCCAACACAACTAATAAAATGAAGTTTTGCTTTGTTTCCGTAATTTTAATATTTGGCATTTTGAGAAGTGAGCTAAGTATTTCAAGTGATATTTGGCTTGATTCTGAATGGCCCCTTAACTCTTTCTAAATATTTACATTAAAAAATTATCTGGTTCAAGTGAAGTTTAATGTGTTTGTTTAAATAAAGTAAATTTTATTTTTATTTGTTTATGTAATTTTTAATTTATTTGTTTAAATTAATAAATTATTTATTATTTTGTAATCTAATTTTCATTTAATAGAAAACCTATTCGCCCATAATCGTGATTCTCAGGTGATTTTTAAAATAAGATCTGTAATAGAATTTTTGATAATAGATATTTTAAGAAATGAATTTTAATTTTGAAAATTAAAAAACAAGCTTACTCATAAATTCAAAATTATGTAATATATAAATATATTTTTAAATAAATGAATTAATATTAAAGTAAGAGTTTGAATTTTTAAGATGTATATAATTTTAAATAAAAAAAAGCATTTAGGTTTTTAATATTTTAAATGAATCAAAAATTTTATTTTTAATAAAAATTTGCATTTATTTAATTTTTTTTAATTTTTAGAAATCAATATTTAAAATAATTTACTAGCATTTTTATACTATTTATGTGACACTGAGTTCTATTGACCTCTTATGATATTATGCCTAATTTATTATTATATTTTAGCATTATTTTACCTTTCTTGCTTCAAATGAATGATTATCGTTTCGAAATTGATTTCTCGTGTTCGTTTTCTATCAAATTTTTCCCATTTTATATTTCACGTCATAATTTGATACCCCAACCTATTTTCATACTTGAATATCCATTTTTTATGTTAGCGTTCAAATTAGAACAACTAGGGAACCCCAAAACCTAATTGTCAACATTTTTCAGAAATATTATCCTTTTCCTTAAAGGTCCAGATTCCATATTTCTATTCTATCTGTTCTTGAAGCGTCGTATTTTAACTTTTTATATAACCATTATATCAATCAGTAAACTCCTTTCCAATTTACGTTGCCTAAAATAAAGTGTAAAATAATTTTCCTTTACTTAGAAACCACCAATCCTGTCAATGGAAGAAAGTATAAAATTATATGAAGAATCTGGGAGCTGGCTTGATGTGACTTTAGAGAGATCATTAAAAGAAAATTCCATTTATGACAGGTAACATTTCTTTTAAAATTAACTTAATTAGAACATTGATATTTTAATTAAAATATGATAAAAACTTTGCAAAAAACATTTGTTGGATGATCGGCAAGGACAATTCTATTGATAAAGGTCTGATGTTAGAGATTGTTGGGATTTACGGAGTTGTGATTTTAAAGGAGCCGATGTGGTAAAGACCGGACCAAAATGGGCTGGTAAATCAATAATGCGGATGAAGAATTGATTGTATTGCATGCTTTGTTATTTAGAAAAGGAAAGTGTAGGTAAATTGTTACGTTATCATGTTGTTTCTTTTGTGTGTTGAGACAATTGGAACCGTATTTATTTAGAAAGTATTTTTCCACTAACTTTATTGGGTATCCATTTTGTAAAAAGCTTATTTTGAAGTTTCGAGAGTTATGGTAGATATCTTTTCTGTCAATCGCCAATCCTTTTAAATATTTGTAACCACCTCTGAAACAAGTTTACCTGTTCCTTGTTGAACTTTTGGGACGTCCAAAAGCTTTTCAACTCCTTATCCAGAACTCCTAAACGAGAATAGCGGCACGGTCTTCCTTCTCTGGACTACCATCTATTGCAGGAAGCAACTTTCCATCAAAATGGACTACCAATGGACAATCAACTTGGAAGCTTTCTTTGACATCAGCTACTTTCTGGATAGATGTATTTTTCTGGCTCTTTGAACGCACTTCTTGGCAAAGCAATATCTTTTGCTTTTGCATCACCAATTTTCATCACAGTAAGGAGTTAAACTGTCTGTTTATCACTTATTCCAGTGTGATCAAGAGCAGAGTCTACCAATTATGAAACCACACCAAAAGCTTTCAAGCGACTTTGTTTGGACAGAATTGATGTCGAATTCATGGGCACTGGAAAGAATTGGTTGTAGTCTTCTTTCTCTGAGCCATCACTTCTGCTTGGTAGTGAGGAGTCAATATGGTTATAGATCACAACAGAATCTTTTCCCTTTTCGGTGCAAGTCTTTCAAGCAACCGATTCTTCCGTTTTTGAGCTTGGTGTTCCTTCTTTGCCAATTTTTTGTCTGCAGTTCCCATTACCATTTTGCGTTCAGTTCGCTGGTCATACAAGAAATGCCTGTTTTTTCAGTTCTGATCAGAATGTGAGCATTGATGTGTGCGATGTCAAAGATGGATGATGTGAAGCTAACAAAGTCAGCTTCCTTTGCACGTTGAACCTCTCCTCCTCATTTAGCATTCTTCTCAACCTCTCGGTACTTGTCAATAAGTGCTTCCAAGTGTTTAATGATAGCCAGTTTTCAGCCTTAGGGATACGCGCTTTATCCCAGATGCTCAACAGTCTTTACACGACTTCAAAAATAGTATCTTTCTCGGGCACTTTATTAATTGTGTGTAAATAAAAGTAGATAATCAAAACATTGGTCGCTGTTGGAAGAACTCGATCAGAATAATCTTCAGTGGTTCACCAATTAAATGAACAACAGTTTTCGACTTAGTAGTCATAACTAAATAAATGACATTTATATAGCCGCAACACTTGATCTTATAAAACTTGATTTTTGTAACTTAATTGAAATGCACTGGTGAAGCTGGCTATTTATATGAAAATCAAAACTTCTAGAGTTTTCTAGATTTTCCCGGAAACCTCAAGTTTTCCGCATTTTTTAGAAGCTTCTAGAACCTTATACAGATTTTTTAGAACCTCCCAGAACCTTCGAGAATTGTATAGATTTTTCTAGACTTCCCAGAACCTTCTAGCATTTTTTGTGTGCTTTATAAATATACATACTCACATTCAAAATTCTTTCACATTGATTTAAAATGTCAATGTCGATGATTCAGTACTCAATAAAGTCATATATTCATGAAAAGGGAACACAAAAAACAAAATGATCAAAAAATATTCGTCATAAAGACAGAGATATATATTTGCAATTATCCGGCATAAAATATTCATTTGACTCAATGCGCTCTTAAAATACCACCGAAGTAACTCAATTCACAATTTCCAATAAATTATCACCTTTAAAAATTTACTTTACACGCTCGAAACTGTCGAAATATTCTTGCAACAAAACTGATTAGTTTCTACTCCTAAATGGGTCAAATTAGAATAAATATAAAAATTTGTAATATATTCTATTTTTTAATTTTGTAAAAATTTAGCACAGTTTTGCTGTTAAGTATTTGTGGCACCACTTGAGTCACTGTTGTTGATTGGTGATTTTCTTATATTAGAAATCTCTCCTCAACAACTAAACAAATGCGACTGTCATTCGACGAACATTGTTTATATTAATGATCCATCCAAAAATTTTGCTATTCTATACTGGGTAGTACCAACCATCGACAATACTGGTCGCAACCAGCAAAAATGTGTGGGCTTCTGAAAATTCAGTGTTGTCGATGATTGGTAAAATAGCAAAATCTTTGAATGGAATTATAAAACCGTTTATGCGATCAGAGTTTGAATGTAACGGTAGCTTTGAGTTTGTTTCTTGTATTGTTTATATTAGTGTGTATTTTATTATTATGTTTTAGGGACAATAACGTCATGTCAACTGAAATGAATGATTATAAAGATCAAGCTAGTTATATATTTACTGATCATTTTTACAAAGAATTGGCGAAAAAAGAAACTGAATACTTGGTACATTTATATTTTTCTATATTTCACTACAAAAGTGATTTATAAAATATTTTGTTAGAATGCTACAAATTTATGATTTTGCGGCCTCATAAATTTGTAGACATTTGTCACGTAACATATCTATCGCATAAAAACAGAATTAGATGTATTTACCAAAAATTAGTTTCTAAATATGCATTTGCTAAAAATTATATTTAAATCATTTGGATTGCATTAATAATAAAGGTTTTGTGTGGAGTGAAACAGCTGAAATAGTTTTGGAGTCAAGGCTGTATTGCACTTGAAACTTTGTTATGCTCTCATATCTATTGCTATTAATAACTAATATTAATTATTAATTTTTGAATTTAGTTTAAATTATGCAGTGACAGTGTTTTTAATACACCTGTAGTCAATTTGTAAGGAAAGTGGTAGTAATTTAAGACGCGTAGAATGATGGGAGTTTCTCTGTAGAGGCTGGAGCTAAAAAAATTAATTAATCGATTAAATTCAATAATTATTCAAGAAAAACCCATAAATCATTGGATAATCTCAGAGTGGAAAGTTGTCCTAATATTCGCTTTGTCATAGATAATAAATAGGAAACATGTGTATCTATACCAGCTTTGGAAAGTAGTGTGATGTGAATTATTTTTATTCATTTTATGTGTATTTTATGATGTATGCTATTTTTATTTTTTCTTCATTATTATTATTATTTAAAGAGAACACCAATCCAAAATATATATTTAGCTACAATATATTTCGACTGATTAACAGTCATCGCCAGGTACTTCGTCTTGAACTTTAAACTATTTAGAACAAATCATTATTACTTAAACAAATTTCTGCTTTTAAATTCTCTACAAAACATTTTATCAAAAATTAAAAATTTTAATTAAATAATAAAATATTTTAAAAAGCGTTTATATTTATATAAAAATATTTTTTATTCAGATTTAAATGTTGGCAAATTAAATTTTTAAATTTTTAAAAGTTTGTTTAAATCACATATTGAAAATATTTGTTGGAAGGAAAAGGTCAATAAAAGAAGAAACAGGAAGCGAAAGATTTGTTAAATTTAGTTTTGGAGATATCAGGATTTTAGGCTGTGGTGTTGTGCTCATTTTTTTTACGGGAACGCGTATATATAATTATATAGACAGGGCTGATCCTGGGTAGGCGGCCGCTCTGTGTGGTCTCATGTCCCCAATTTGAGGACGGGGGGAGATTTCGCCCGTCGCCAGGATCGGCCCTGTATAAAGCATAAAAAGAAAAGGAACCCATTTTGTGTATATGTGTATATATATATGTGTTTATTACAATAATAGGAACGTTTAATAAAAATTAGTTAACAAATTATAAAATACGCATATTAGATACTCAAACAATATTTTCGGGTTCGGTTCAAACCCTTGTTTATAATAATACATATAAAAATTCGTCAAAAATTCGAAAAAAAAATCAGCAATTCTTTTTAACTTTTTTTTCAATACGTCAGCCAATTCTCGTTATTAGAAATCATCTTTAGTTCCGGAACGCGTTCCTGTCCAAAAAGGAAGTACCGGAACGACGTTCCGGGTCGACAACACCACTGATTTTAGGTCGAAATATTGTTGTTTTTACAATTTTATCAAAAACCTTTTTTGAAAAATAATCAATTCTCTATAGTACATAATTTGCTATATGGAATTAAAATTTAAATGAAATAACCATGGGGAAAAAAGGAATTCAGAAAGAAAAATTTTAAAAAATCAAATTTATAAATTTAAAAAAGACTAGTTGAGAAAATATTCGAACATTTAAAAAAGAAAGACTGACAGAATTTTTAAAGAAGTCAATAAGAAGAATAAAATTCATATTTATCAATTTATTGAACAAATGGTATTATTATTTTATGTTTATTATATATTCTAATAAATATTAGATATTTGAATATTGTTAATTTTGTTTTTATCATTATCAGTAATTCATTTATTAAATTCGATATTAATTGTAAAGTTTAATCATTACACATGCAATTAACATATTAACACCCCAACTGTCACAACACAAGATTTTCAGAAGACTCTGCGAGGGTCTTCCACATATAAAGCATCGATATATGCAATTCATGTGATTACAATACAATTCATATAATATAATAATTAGCATTTTCCACTTGACGGAGTTGAAAAGGGAATTCAGATAAAGTCAAATAAACAAAATTAGATTACATTTTGAAATGTTAAAGGGTATTCTTTGGGTATCATAACCCAAGTTTTTGTAATAATTATTTTCAATATTTTTAAACTTTCTATTTCTCTTACAATTTTTTTTAATTCTCGTAAAATGTTATACCTAGCATAGTTTTTTGTGTTTATTTTATTCTTTCTGTTTCTGTTTATTTTTATTATTTTATTTATCTATATTACATTGTTTATTTTTTTTATAGAATTAAATTTTTTTCCAAAGCTAATCAAATTTGTTTGGTTATTAAATAAAATTTTTGTCCTCAAATTTGAGTCATTTTTTAAATTGTGTAAATAAAAAATCTGAAAATATTTTTAAGACGCCTTTAATTCTTAGCACAGGTGCTCCAAAATTCGTAATACCCCTCTGACTACATGGTCACAACTGCCGTATTTAACTCAATTAAATTATTTGATTTTTAAAAAAAAATTTAAATGAAAAAATTAAATAACTATAGTAAATATTATTCAAATTAAATTCGTTAATCAATAATTTTAAATTCATAAAATTTACCATATAAATTATAAATTTAAATAAAAATTCAAAATAAAATTATTTATTAATCATGAGAATTTAAGTAACTTAATTACTAATTAAGGCAGTGATTTTCAAAGTGTGGATAGTGACCAACTTAAGGCGGGTCGCTAACAATTGGAATATTTATTTGTTCGCATATTAATTTTCTTATAGTCAACTTAGCGCAATATATAGGTATATGTTTGTAGCAAAATATTTCGTTGCCAAAAATAGTAAGCAAGCTCATCATCTCATGCATTTCCTTAGATATGTGTTTTTAAAAAATATATAAATTAAGCTTTTTCATTTTTGCCTTGTTTTAATAGTGGGTTTCGATTGGTAAAAGTTTGGGAACCGTTGAGCGAAGGTTTTTATTTTTATAAATAAATTTAAATAATTAGGTAACGGTCCATTTAAAGATCGAAAAATTCTATTTAAATTATTATATAATAATATTCGTAATTATTGACTATAGCAGCTTTGGCTTCAAGTCCATATCCCATTTTCTCGTTGAAGATCTCATTGAAAATCGTAAAGTTACTCACATTTTTATAAATTAATATAGATATTTCCTATAATCTGTATTTTGATGAACTATTCTTTACAGAAAAGCATTTCTACAAGGAAACGTAATTTCCGTCCTGGAATTTTACCACTTCATCATAAACCGGAAACAGCAGTTAGTAGTGTCCATGACAAGGATTTACCAGATGCCGTGGAATCAATCTATCCGTTTGGTAGAATGAATAAACAGTTATTCTATTGAATTTAAAAGTTTAGGTCCCGAAATGATGATAGCACCGGGCCCGCATTGTAACAGCTTCCAAAGTGAATTTATTGGGCTATCGCTTGCCAGTGTTTGCCAGCAAAATGAAAATGAAATCAAAAAGTTATGCAATCTAATGTCTGGTCGACGTCTGCCAGTTAGTTTGAGGAATTTATTGTGGAAAAATGTACTCCATGAAATTGAATCTCCAATTTATAATCGGGACATGTAATTTTGTATTATTTTAAAAAAATTTATTTTATTATAAATTATTATATTTCGAGATTTGTAATTTTAGGAATCAGTTTAACTGTTAATAAAACTGCATTAACTGCATTTAAAAAAATATTTAATGCATATTATTAACGAATAACTTTAACTTGATACTGATGGAAGCTAGTTGACTCATGAATAATAATTTCAGATAAAAGACTATTAAAAGCAACAAGAAGTAACAAAAAATATTAGTTTAAAGCAATTAAAATAATAATTTGATATTTATTATATTCATTTTTTATTTTCATATATATGGAGAAATATGTTTGTTAATGTGTGACATATATAGCATTTGAAACGTTTAAATTTTATCTTTTTTGCATTTTTTTGATTATTTACCATTTATTATGAAATCGAAATAAATCTTATGATGGAAATTTATTCTCTTAAAAATGAGTTTGATCTAACTATAAGTTGAAATCATTCGACAGTTTTAAATTTCAAATAAATTTCGTAAATGGTAATGTTTAGTGATCAAAAATATTTTTTAAAGTTCAGTTAATTATTACTCATTTATTTAATTTAACTTTGTAATTTTAGGTGTAATATTAATAAAATTTTGTATATATTAATAAAAACTTTTTGATGTAGATTTTTTTCAAAAGAAAATAAAATATATCTAGTAATTACCTTTTATACCGGATTTTTTTTTATCTGCACCCTACATATTCTAATATGAACAATAATAACAAAAAATAATAAATAAATTTAAAAAATATCAAAAAACCTCTATTTTCATTACAAAATTTTTTTAGAAAATATCCGAAAAATATTGTCAAATGAATTGCTAATTTTAAAATTTTTTATAATATTTTTCGCACAAAATTTCCATAAAAAATCCACCATAAAATTCAATTTTTTTGTAAAAACATTCAACTAGTTAATTTTTCTTATTTTCTCACCCAATTTTGTGTATTTTTAAAAATATATTTCTTATTTCCCCCCAAAATTAGTGTATTTCTTAAAATAATTTTCTTACTTATCCCCCAAATTTGTGTATTTCTTAAAATAATTTTCTTATTTTCCCCCCAAATTTGTATGTAAAACCGTGAAAGTGTTAAATAAGAAAATTTTGTTTAATTGCTTAGTAAATATTAATTTTACTAAAAGATTCTGGGACAAGCGTTAAACTTGAATTTTTGTTAAAATTACATGGAAAATGAATGCGAACGTTTTATTGAGCATTCTTATCATATTTTTCGGCGAATAAGCCTTTACTTTTTTTCAATTTAAAAACAAGTGTGACTTTAATTAAATTCAGTTTTGTATCTACCGTATGTTTATATTTCTGCATGAGTAATACTGGAAGACGACAACAGCACTCGTTATTTATGACATTAATTACAGTTAACATCATTAATTTGATATCGGATAATGTCGATAAACGGAATTTTTGCTCAGGTTCAAAGTTTGTATGAGACTTATATGTTAATCTTTTCGGAAAAACAAGTTATTACGCAGGTGTGACTAATGTCATGATACGAAAATACTATAGGGAAAATACGATAAATGATAAACATGTTTAACTTTAGATAACTTTAATTGGAAAATTGACCTTGAATTTATTTCATTTACGTGCTGTAACTTTGATACAGCTAAATAATATAAGCTTTTTAGACATGAAATCGGTTTTGATAGATGCCACTTAGGTAAAGATGCCAGCAATAGTCCGAATCATGCATTTATGAAAAATAAATATATTTTAATATTTTTACTCAACGTACATGATAAAGATTTCCTCTGGAAACACGAGTTTAGTGGCCTTGAAGGGGTTAATAAATTACTTTTCCACATTTACAATTTGTTTTATCCAATGAGGTTGAAGTGATCGCCTCGGACATTTCTATTTAATTTAAAATATTTTATATATTACAGAAATTTTGAGGAATTAGTGAAGGAAAAATTTGTCAGATCTATTACTAGAAACATGTCGGAATTGAAAATTAATAAAGAAATGGTAACCCCCGTGAATGAGTTGCTTGAGCATTTGATTGTTGAAGTACTTCCATTACTTTGCTGGATTAGAACTTGATTTAATTTTTCAGCAATATGAAAGATGCCTTCCATTGAATAAGTTCAATGATGATTTCAAAAGTGAAGCTATTAGGATTTTGAATCTTTTATATATTTACGACAGAAGTTATGATAGACATTTAATTTTCTGGCTTTTTCCCTTACAATACGGATTGAAACAAGATGCGGATGATCTACCACTAATTAAAAGTAAAAGTTTGATTACATATATATATATAAATAATTTGTTCACAATAATAATTTTTGCTGCAAAATTTTTCAACTACAATTCAAAAAATAACAAGAAAAGCTCCGGTTTCATTCATCTTGACATCGTCATGTCTTCACATTTGAGTAGATATATGCTAACAACTTAGCTATCAAAATTATAATTGTAATATATTCACCAATCTGCTTAGAATTTTGGGGGTTTGTATTTTTTCTAGTACTTGAAAATGAGCTTTAAAAATTGTTTATAATACATAGCATTTTTCCCATAGCGGTCATTATACTCTTTGTTTTTCCAAATCATTTTACGTGATTTCTATGCTGTCGTACAAACATTGATCATTTACTTGGTTTAATGGTGAGCAAATATGATATCCATCTTGATTTATAAGGTGCTGTAACAAATTTTCAATAATTAGCACCTTCATGACTTTCAGCTACGCAAAATCTATATAAATTTATTTATTTTGAAAAAAGTTATTGAATACAATAAATAATAAAATAGTTATTTATGATAATAATCTATTATAACTTTGTAAATTGTGATGATCATATAAAAGCATTTTTTATAATTTAAGTGATTTTTATTTATTTTCCCCACTTATTTTAATTATTATATAAATGACCTCAATTATAAAATGTAATGAATAAAATAATTAAATAAAAAGTAAAAGAAATTTTATTAGTTCATATTTGATGACCTTGACATGCTTTATTTGACATTGTTATGAACTTAAACAGTTATTGAGATCAAAGCGAGTTGAAATCCTTACAACATACTACTCAACAATAATTTAAGATTGAATATTTTTTCGAATATTATCTATGACAAAACTTTCAATAAATTCTTTCAGCTACGTTTGCCTATGAAATGACGTTGTTTCTTCATTTGTTTCGAAAAATCTACCCTCCTTGGCCAGTGATTTTTGAAATTGTTGAGCAGATAATTTTGCGCCTATTCGATTGGAATCCGCAATTTGTAAACCATCTTTTCAATATCGCTCAAATCAATGTAGTTTCTCATCCTAAAGTTTTTGATAATTTTTTAGCTATATGGATTTTTTTCTTTCATGTTAAGGAATTTTTGGCACAGATTATTGATATGGAAAAGAGGAAATTACAGAAAGCAAAATTGACAAAGTCTAAAACAACTAAACAACAAACAGAAATGCAAACAATTTTGGAAACTTTAACAGGATTTGACTTGATAAAATCGCCTATTATTTTTATTAGAAAATGGATCAGTGAGGTATTATTATTTATTTCGTTTTTTTCCCATTTTTTTTCGTTTTCGATTTAATCAATGGTACAGTTATGAGTTTTCATCTCGGTGAAAGTGACGCTTATTAGTGTTAAATTTTCATTTAATAGTGTTAATATCTAAATTAATATTGTTTTTATATGAATTTGATTTTTAATATTTTCTTTTAGCTATAAGTAACTGTTTTGAAAACAATTGACTGGTAGGGTTACAGAAAACTGCACAAAATAAATGGGAAAAATTATTATTTCCAAAATATTAATTGGTAGTATATGGTTTTTTAATATAATAATTATGATATCAGGACAGAATGACATTGGAAAAAGTTACGGGGATTTAAATTACAGAAAAAATTACACGAACAATACTTTTCTTGTGCAAAAATTACTCAAGGCCAGATTTCTAAATCCGAAAATATTACAGTATTTTCTGCAGTTCATATTATTATTACAAGTGGTATTCAGTACGGTGTACTGAGTGCACAATTGCATTTATAATGGGATATTTAAATTAATTTTTTATTTTACCATAAAAAAGTTGTGAATGTGAAAGATGGTCAAACTATTGTTTACAACGGATTTGAGTTTCTTCGCCGTTATTGGCGTTGTACTGAGTTCAGAATTTTACGTCACTGCTCCATACTACAGAGACTACAACATTTACATATGTTTGTTTTAGTATGGTTTGTAAATAAATGAATTTTGAAATGGGATTTTTGACTTAATAAAATATTTGACGATATTGAAGTCTGTATTCAATTCACATTTTCACAAAGTGCTAGAAATAACTTCTATATAGATTAAATTAGATAATAAAAATTATGATTGATAAATTCAAAGTTGAATTAGTTGAAAGTTTTAAATCACAAATGAAAAAAAAAATAATTGGATTTTACTTACGTGACTGATTCATTACGTCCTAACTTCTACATGTGAAAATCTATTATTTATTGAAGGGATTACAACTTTCTGCAAGACTCTGCATATTCATCGTATTCACACCATCGTTATGGTCTCGAGCGACGTTCAATTTCTTACCGATATTCGTCAAGGATAAATAACAGAATATGGTTTATTCATTAACTAAAATTCAAATTGTCTGCTTTCTTTTATCAAAAGATATTTTTGCCTCAGGATTTCGGTTGTGATGAAATTTGGGAGGCATGCTTTGATATTCTTGTCTCTTCAATTGTTGAAACTTATGATCATAAACACACTCATCTAGATCACAGTTACTAAATGTCAACGTCTTCAGGAAACGAAAGCTCCGTGCTCGACATCGAAGAAAGTGATTATTTCCTATCATGGAAATTAATTTTTGAAGATGAAGCTCATAAATTTGCAAATCAAATAAAAATTGAAATGTATAAATTTTTCTTTGTGTAATTTACTCCTTTAATTTTGTCGATGTCACCAAAACTATAAAATTAATTTTATCATGGAAGATGGAGAAAACATTTATTTACTAGCTCGAAAATTGTCTGCGATGCATCAAGAAAAAAGATGTCGCTGAATAGAAAAACATCAAGAAAAGAGGAACGGAAAGCTGTCAAAAAAATGGAGAAAAGTTGTTAGAATGTAAAGCAAATTATTATGTAAATAATTAAATTAAACTTGAAAACTGTTGTTAATTTTTTTGAAAAAATATTTAAAAATATTAAATGTAAATAAAAATGCATAAAAAACCGGTGAAAATCTTTTGTTTATTATTTTATGTATTAATCTGATTTATAAATATAACTGATAAGGGATTTGTGTCAGTGCTCAAAAATGAGGCAGTTTTATACATTTTCGATCAACTGTTCATGGAGAAATTTTCTTCGAAAGTCTTTCAAAGTGCCTGCTTAGCTATAGTTCTGTTATTGCAAAATGATTTTCTAAAAGCTCAAGATCACGATTCAATGAAAAACGTAATTGTTTTAGTGTTAGTTAAAAACATTAATCAAGTTATTTCTGATACAGGTGTTTTTAAAAGCTCCCTTCAATTTGCTAACATTGGACATTATAAGGACGTGGAGTTGGATTCACAGAGGTGGCGATTTTTCAGCCGTTTCAATTATGAACCGAAAAGAAATGTATGAGTATATATATATATATAAATTACCGCCATTTCAAAATTTAATGCAACAAATTATTAATGCTAATACAAAAATTCTTAATTCTAGACACATCTTACAATAGTGCACTGAATATTTTCTTCTTCTAAGTGTATTTTTTCTTTTATGAATATTTTTTTTCTTTTATCACTTGCCCTGGAATAACGTGCTGTCCGTGTTTGGTTTATAACACGTTGTGTAATCGTGGCTAAGTTGGCAGTTCTATAAACAAGTTATGTATTGTATCGCACCCGCCTTACTTATATAAGTTTAAATAATATTCGTTGCAAATCGCAAGTAGTTATCGAACTTTACATTTAGAAATAATCACTCCATTGTTATACAATTAAAAGACCAGAAATCAAATGATATTCAGTATTTAAAAGGTAGTGATGTGCAGTGAATTTAGACATTGAAAAAAACAATAATGGTGTAAAAATATTTTTATTGAATCTTAAATTGTAACCGGAAAAACCGGGAGATACTAAAAATATAAAATATTTCTAAATGCTCTTTTATTTTTTCTTAGCATTTGGAAAATTATAAAAATAAATATTAGATTTTTCACAAATATAACTTTATGAAAGGAAACATTTTGAAAATATCATTTTAATTATACTATTTGACAAAAGACTTCTCTATTTTATTTTTTTTGAAAATTCATATTTTTCACTATTATTTTTCATAGTTATAATAGAAATAAATATTATTTCAGGTATCCCTGTCCTTCTAAATCCGAAGATATTGTAGCGTCAGAATCATCAGGTTTACTCCCACTAATATTGCCGAATGTCAGTTTTAATGAGTTCAGACTGAAATTAATTTTTCCTGAAGTTATACTATATTATTTTCACACAAGAAAATTTTATGTTGTTTTCAGAGTTCATTTTTGAAAGACATCAAAGAAGAAATTCTTTTTATAAACTTGACATTGTGCTATGAAAATACGAAAATAATTCAATTTTCAACAAAAATTAATCCAAAACGCAAACTTCAAACAAACATTGAAAACAATCAAATTGTCAGTAACTTCAAGTTCGATCCTTTAGACATTGTCACTTTTCATGTTTGTTCAAATGCCATAATATTTGATTTGAAGATTTTATTAGGATTTGGACGTCACACAATTCAAGGACCTTTTCAAGCAAGGAAACATATTTCATCTATTGATTACTGTCCATTGCCGTGAATCTAATGATAATGGTTGTTGGATTGTATTTTTAATTAAGCATTATTATTATTATTATTATTGATAAAATCTTTAAATCCTATAATTAATGTATTTTTAATGTATTCAAGTAATTGAATGTAAATTGTGTATATAATGCATTTGAAATAATTTCGTTTGTGACGTTTTGTAAAAACAAATTTAAGTTAAAATGTAACTTATAATTTGCGATTTTAACTTTAATTTTTTATTTAAATTTTATTAAAAATTTTATGAATGTTTGATTTTTATTTTTAAATTAAAATTAAATTTTGTAATACGAGTTGAATAAGATTATTATTGATTAATTTGTTTAAATTTTCCTGTTTTCATGTAGATTTTGTTAATGTGATTTTTAGCCTGAAGAAGACTGATAAACGGTCAAAATATATAGTGAAATGTTATATAGAATATACAGTAACTGTGGAAGCAATTTCCGCAAATTTTATTCATAAAATATGAAATATTTTGATATTATTTGAATTTATTCATATTTGAAATATTTGTGAATTAAAGTTTAAAATGTTTTAAAAAATTGTTTAAATGTGGTCATTTATTAAAAACATTCGTGGCAAAGGAAGATCAAACAGGGAAGGAGCAGAAAAAGAAATAGTTTGTGAATTTTTTATTTTGAGTGATCGGGATCAGTTAACATCAAAATATTTCATATTTTATGAATAAACATTACAGAAATTGCTTACACAGTTATTTATTAAATTTATGTTTATATAAATTATTGTGCTATCGACAAAAAAGTATTCTGTTATCTATTATTGTTATTATTATTATTTATTATTATTATTAATAATATTATTAGTATTTATTATTATTATTTATTATTATTATTATTCATTACTCATTATTATTATTATTCATTATTATTTTAATTATCACTATTATTTTTATTACCATTATTATTTTTATAATCATTATTAAAGTTGCAGTAATATTAAATTTAATATTATAAAAATAACAAAATGTTGAGAGATATAAATTTTTAAATGCAATGAAGTTTCAATAAAATGTTTAACTTTTATTTTTTACAATTATAAATTAAATACGAAATTTTGTTTTTAATTCACTAGCGCTCGATACTACCTGTTAAATTAATCATTGTCCAAAAAGGTTAAGTCAAATGTGCAACTTAACTAAAACTAATGAAAAATGATTCTTTATAGTTGATATTCATTTCACCTTTGTAAGGCAAGATTAATATCAATTTTTAATGTTAATTGTAGTTTTAAATTTGGGTTGGTGTACTTTTCAATGCTTCCATGAAGAGATGGACTCTAATATTAGAAAATTGTTCATATCAGATTTACAGGTAATGCCCTTTTAGATAATGACTGCTATAATTTGATAATTTAGAAGCCTTCGGAAAGACAAATGGATAATCCATTAAGAGATTATATTTATAGAATTCAAGTGAAAAATACAAGAGAAGAAATTCCTATTGTCAGCGACAATGTTCCGGAAAACTTTGTTAATTTTAAAATTGATGACAATATAAAATTTGGCGGTAATTATTATATAAGGGCATTTATAATCATTCAGTGATAAAAAGAGATTTTATCTGAAGGGTCAATGTTTGCGATTTGTTCATTTAATCCAGACAAAGGTCCTCCAACACCTTCTCAGAGTCCTGTTACTGAAATTATTAACGAACCGATTCCAGAAGAACAGTTATTTATTATTCATAAATTTGTATTTATTTATGAAATGATTTATAAGATCTAAGCCTTTGCCGCCACCAGTTATTTCGATTGTTTTGCCTGAGACCCAATATCCATCGGAACCCAAAAGTGTGGGTGAACCCAGACCACAGGATGATTCTTATGTACCTTATAACCAAGAAAGTTATGAAAAAATCAAACCACCTTTGTCTACTAAAGTTGAACCTTTTTGCTTGTATATTGATCAAATTAGGTTCCTCCCTGATACGGCAACAATTATAAAAGTAAGGATAGTTAATTTTCTGTTTTTCAGAAGTCAGGATTGACATTCCACTTCTATAGTTAATAATTTACATCTAATTTATTTACAAGCTAATATAGATAAATAAGTTTTAGGTCTTATCTTCTAAGTAAATTTAGGCATTTTGCTGGAATAAAATTTAATTTATTATCTGATTTCAGATAATACTGGTATTTAAATTCCAACCTCTTTTTTACTTTTGACAAAATTTTAGTAGTCTATCTTTGTTCGTAAGACTTAATATTTAGTTTATTCGCACATTCCATCAAAGTTGATTCCATAAAAATGCCATGGAAATTAAATTCATTCTCTGAATCAAATTAATTAGTATTGCTAAAATCCATATTATCTAATATGATCAAATTTAATAAATTTTATTTTTATAGAATTTTCATTTTATTAATTTTTAAAATAATCAATTACTACAAAGTCTACAAATTATTATATTAAAATAAAACGCCAATAAAACACTTCGTACGACATATATCGACAGTTTAACTGTCATATTCGGAACAAAAAACCAACCCAAATATTATTGATTATTATAAAATTTTAAAAAAATTATGTTTTTAGTAACTACATATTTTAATAAATAACAAATTAAATATTTCAATAAATAAATATTCAAAAATTAAAATAATTTTTTTTTATAAATACAGTAAAACCTTGGATTGCGAGTAACTTTGTTTGCGAGTATTTTGCAAGACGAGCAAATTTTTTAAATAGATTTCAACTTGATAAGCAAGCTAAGGCTTGTAATACGAGTAACGTGTATTCGCATGTCTACAAACTGCCACGTTCGATTTCAGTTGGTCGATGTCGGTGTGCTTTACATATTTATTCAACATACGTACGAAGTATTGTTTAATTTCTAACTAAATGTGGTTAATGATTATTTTTCGATAACATTACTGTAACCATGGCTCCCAAAAAGAGAACTATTGAAAAAGAAAGTGATAAGAAGAAGAAAATGATTACAGTGGGAGGTAATAAAGAAATATTCGAGAAGCACGCACGAGGTATGTGAGTGGTCAACATTGCAAGATTTTATAATAAGTCTACATCGATTATTTGCAAAATACCAAAGAAAAAAAAAGAATAAAGGGGACTAGATGTAGCAAAAGAAGTCACGCGTCTAAAAAAGCAACGGTCACGTGTTCTGAAAGATGTTGTGAAAGTCATATTGTGAAAGTGTGTGTTCATAATCATGTTTCTGATGCAGCAAAGGTCGAAATTAGAAAAACGATAGAGAAGATGAAAGTTCAAGCTAAGACAGCACAAATGTCAATGCATCACATTGTCGCTGCATCATTAAGAGACGAAACAGAATATGAACGAGATGAAGATCGAACAGTATATTTCAGGGCAGCGACCAATTCCATCTCGAAGAAACTACAAGGAAACTGCAGAAAAAAATCAAAAATTTTGTCATCGATCACCATAATCGACCAATATTGGATTATCTGCGTGGAAATGGACATAACTTGAGTCTTCAAGTTTAATATTAATCATTTCGGAGCATGTTTTAAATTTATATAATAAATCGCTGTTTTGATGGTCGCTATTTTTAACCACTCGCTATTTTAGTGATCACTATTTTGTGATTGTGGTTTTGATGATCGCTGTTTTGTGATCGCTTTTATTTCCGTACACCAAGATTATGACATACAATGAAAACTAATTGTTTAACATAGCGCAAGTTTTTAACAAAGTATAAATTTTGTTGATAAAAAGTATAAATAAATATAAACAGGGCTGGCACAAGGATTCTTAGTGTTGGCTGTGAATTTAAATCAAGCACTCCCTCCATATCTCAACATCTGCCGTAATTATTTTTGTTAATTTTTTTCATTAATGACGGAATTTAGTAATTTTTCTATATATAATATGAAATACGATGAGCTATAGAGGGATAAATCAAATGTATCGAATGTTAATTAGGCTAATTGGAAAGAAGCCGGGTCTCTTGGTTTCATGGCGATTATACTGGTTTCTATACTACAGAACTGCTATTATTTATTTATATGTCGAGCAATTAAGACATAAACTTCAATCACTGCCAATCACTATATTCTTAAATAATTATTAATCTTTATTTTTAAATATATATGTGAATATATATGTAAATATATATGAAGTTTACTTTAGCTGATGTCGGAAAATAAGTTAATAATAATAGTATATGCACCACTGTAAACCGTTTCCATAAAACTAACAGACCTACATGATCTCCCATGTAGCGGATCAAGGCTAATCGACAATTCTCAGGTGCGGCACCCACCCTGAATTTAACAATTGAATTTGTTTAATTTACTTAGTAGTTTATTTAAATTTGCTAATAAATAATAGATAATATTTTGTTTTTATGTATATATTATTGATAATAAACTCATTCTAAGGTCATTTGTTAGATACAGTAGACTACCGATTAACCGGGTTAATGGTGGCGAGAGGCAACTCGAATAATCGAAAAACATGCTTAATCCGAATGATAGTTATTTATTTCTAAAATACGACATATTACACATTTACAAAGTAAACAATTATTTTAACATGTTTAATACTCATCATTTATTAAGAAAATCTTTGATTTTGGTTTACTTGCAATAATCATTTAATGATTTTCTAATATCAGTTCGAATTATTATTTTATTATAACGCCAGATTTTTGAGAGATTGTCTGTTGCAAATATTTAATTCACAATATGCGTATATGACCTTGAGTGAACTTGGTGAAATACTAAACTAACAACAAAATTCTTGGTATGTCGCTAAAGTTTTACATTATTAAAGTGATTCGTAAGCTACTTTTGGCGTTCTTCACGTATATAACCTCGATGCGCGCATTTTCAGCCTAGCTAACTTTATTAGCAATATTTTAAAAAATTAATATTTTTTATTTTCCAATTTTAGGTTACTGGAAGATTCGTTCAAACGGGAAACGATGGTGAAATATCAGACATTTTACTTTTTCCGGATGTTGAATCAAGTCCTAGGAGCCCAACATTCAGACCGTCAAGCAGGATTATCATTAATGAAAATAGAAAATTATTGCTGCAAAATTCATCCTTGCTTGTTCTTCGAGTTTACACGATTTTAAAAACGAATTTGGAAATAGTTGTGATAGGGAACTGCATTGTTCCAATATTCGATCTCCAGGAGGTTATCTTTATTGAAAATTTAATATTTTATATTTATATATAAACCCGGAGGCGCTGTTTAGCACTTATGGAAAATGAATGAATTTTATGAAAAATTGAATGAACTTTCTTCATTCACCAAAAGATTAATTCTCTTTTTATGATCCAGTCTTGTTAGGAATTCCTTGTGCTTTACTTAGATTTTTGTTTTAGAATATGCTTTGTTACACTGCTAAATTTTCCTACAAATATAAATACTTGTAAAATTGTCTTCAAAAATTTTTTATTATAATTTATAATTAAATTTAAATAGTTCTATAACTTTATTTATAAATTTAATATAGATTTTTTAAAAAACAGATTTTTCAAAAGCCAAGGGTTATATTGCTCTATCTCTCTCTTGCCCGAAAAAATCATAAACACAATTTTGCTAAAACTGCATTTGTACGAAAATGTTGGATCATGCTCATAATTCCCCCCTTTTGGATCATGTTCAAAATTCCCCTTACCAACTTAAAAATTAAATAAATAAAATTGTAAAATATAGACATTTTTATTTTAAATAAAAAACACTTAGTTAAATTAAAAAACATGGGAAAAATCAGTATTTTATTAAATTTAAGAGATTCTTTATTTATCTTTTTAAATCTATCCATCCACATTAATTCTAACAAAAAATCATTATGTCTTAGTTTCGTAGCACCTTGAAATATCAGCATAGCTTAATATTTTGCAAGATAATGTTCCTGTTGAAACTTTCATTATTGTCTTCATTGGTAATCCTGTTTTCAAATAGGTTTTTTGATTAAATTGTTCTTGTTGTTTGAAAATGAATGCAGGAATAGTTTCTACACTGCCAGACGAAGCCATCATGAGAATCTTGGCTCTTCTTAAGTTTCATTATTGAATTGCAATTTAAACAATTTAGTTCATTCAAAAGTATTTAATTATCGAACAACCAATGTAGCATTGATTCATCAGAGCTTGATGCAAAAAATCTTAAAATCTTTTCGTATGTTTGAGGTTACATTAAGGGGAATTAAAAATTTATATATATATATATATATATATATATGGTGATCAGACACCTCATCATATGAGACATTTCATCATTGCAACATTTCATCATTATAGCAATTCATCATTGCACATTTGAACATTATAGCAATTCATCATTATAGTATTTCATCACCATAACATTTCTTCATTGCATAAAGTGCATTTATCTATTATCCTACAATAGAATTCATTACAGTAAAACACAAAGACATTACACACAAAACAAATTTGTGTAATGATGAATTGCTAAAATGATGAAATGTTGCAATGATGAAATGTCTCGTATGATAAGGTGTCAGGGAACTATATATATATTTTAAAAATATGCTCAAAATTCCCCCTCTCGGGATTATTTTGCGCATGATCCAAAATGTTTCTATCAAACAATAGTTACTGTTATGAACTACTTTTTTTGTTTGTGTACAAATATTTAGTGTTTGATTTACCCCTCCCCTTAGTGTTTTAATACCTTGTGTCTTATTTATTTTTTATTTTATTGTTATTATTATTATGCTAAGTCGTGGTTATAAGAATTATAATGATTTAAATAAATAATCAATACCCCTAAAATAATTAAATCACTATAGGGAAGGAAAAGAAATACAAAATTATAATAATCGATTGGTAAAAGTTTAAAAATTAACTGACTAAAATAAAAGAAACTTGGGAATAGATTCAACAAAGAAATAAGGCGAAAAAAGAAAATTAAAATTTATTTATATTTTCTTATAAAAAGGTGCATTTTATTTTAATGTGTTTTGGAATATAAGCATTGTTATTATTTCAACAGTATATATAGTTTTTGCGTCTTACATAACAACCACACCACCTGTTCCAAGAAATATTTTTTTAACGGAGACTCTGCTCGGCACAAAAATTTCTAAATATTATATCCAATAAATTAATATACATATAATAAATATTATATACTAACATAACAGCTACCATTGAAGGTTCTCCTGTCATTTGAAATTTTAAGATAGTAAGAAGTTTGTCGATGGAGCTGAAACTCGATCTGACTCTTCGTGTTCAAATCAATAATAGAAAACTCCCAGCAAAATAATATTAATTTTCACAAATTTCTATTAGACACAATTTTTAATTAACCATAATCGTTACATCTTTGCTAAACACTCGATGGGTATCAACTTGTTCAAATCAAACATAATTTGACTTTACGCTTTTCTCAGTGTTATCTCTGCTTCTCTTTTCAATTCAACTAAAAACTATTTCAAACTTCCTCTTCGATCAACTTGCGGCTTGTTATCTTTTATTCGCTGGTTTTAAAGCAATTTCTCGCCCATCAATCATGTTTAAAGAAAGCAAAAATATTTCTAAGTCGGTGGCAATTTATTGCCAATTAACTTAATTATAAGAAATATTATAGAAATATTAACTTATCATAAAATTCCCAAGTATATCGACAACCCCTTTACATTAACCTATTGAAAATCTTTAAATAAAAGTTAATATTTCTAACTTTTGTCATCAAAACAAATAACATCTAAAATTATTTTAAATGACTGCACCAATATCTCAAAGAAATACTAAATATAATTCATTGTAAAATAATACATCATTAATACATCATCTTTTGAAAATTGTGCATTGAAACTTGAATATTGTGACTTGATTAATTCGTATTTAAGAATTCATATTTCACTTCATTTACCAAGAAATACATTTTATAGTTATGATATATTTGCAGTGGTTGGACATCTTCAACTATTTTATTATTTTATTTAAAATTTATCTTCTTGTTATTCATTTCAAATGTTGATGAATATATTTTCACTGCAACTTAGATTCTTATTGATTTTCATTAACATTTTATTAAATATTATTGATTTTCGTTAACAATTTATTAACTGTATCTTTTTTGATAATTGAACATTGACTTGATCAATTCATATTTGAGAATTCATATTTAATTAATTTACTTTATTTATTTAATTTATTTGTTTTTGGGCTCCCAACCCTTCTATAGACCTCTGATGAATTTAATAATATTGTTTCCCAATCAAATTTGTCGCCGGTTATTATTCCACAGAAAAATAACAATTTTTTAATTAATTTTAATTTATGTTTATAATTTCGAAGTTTTGTATTTTTATTTCTTGTATTTTGTATAACCCCAACAGAAAGATACCTAAATAGTAGTCCTAGATTGTAAATATTTGGAAATTGGCACATTAAAACATCTCTTCTTTTTCCTACTACTTCCTTTTTCTTGGTGCGAGTTATGTAGTTAAGCAGTTTGGGCAGGTTATTCTGTTGAAAAGAACAATTAAAAGTTGATTTATAAAAATTACTTTTCGTTGTTTTGATTTTGTATTATTTGTGCATAATATATAATTCGTTTTTGATGATCTAATAATAGGGTATATTATTATCTGGCTGCTTCCAAAAACGATTACGAAATCAGTTGCCTGATGTAGGATTAGTCAACACGAATAATTTGAATTCCACATCCATGGATGGAGCCCCTTATATTGATAGCGTTTCAGTCACATTGAGATTGTGGCCACTTACAGCAGTAAGTATTTAATTTTATTTAAGTGTGAGGATTATAGTAAATTATTAAATATTCAATTGAAAGAATAGTTATTAATGTTATATTTTGTATTTAATATGTTCAATGACGCTTGTCCATCTGTGTACAAACGATATTACGCAATTCAAGGACCATGCTCACCAGTGATTACAATATAAGTGAATAAAGTTCAGTAAAAGACTCCCCGTTCACTCAATATATATTTTTAAATCATAAAACGTAATACATAATGAATGAAGGTTCAGGTCTACATCGAGTAAACTCATTGCTCATCACCGAAGCTTTTATATCTCTAATAACCAAAATACTTGAGAAGCATCACATGGGCAATAATCGACCCCTTTACTTGGTCAGGAAACTCGATTCTTATAAATCTTACGAAATGGTTGGGAGATGGTCAACTTCTGCAACACTTGCAAAATGTTCTAATACGAGGGGGAAAGGTGCATTGCAATTAGACGAAGAGTCGTCTTGTATTGACATTGACGTCACTCATGTGGATGAAGATCTTTATTTATCAGTCGTAGACTGTGGGCCAAGTAGATAGTGCTTGGATAGAGAAATCGTTTAAGACTACTTTTTTTCTGCAACTAAAACGCTCTAAATTCTTGGTTTTCGAAGTAGGAATCCGTGGAAGTCATTTTGGCAGACAATGGGCCGATAAATAAACGCTCAGTCGCTTATTATTATATTGGATTTACACTTGTCAAACTTTGTAATTTTGTTTTCCAAAATGATTTGTAAATCTTGTCAACAGAATTTTAGTTAAATATCTTGTTTGTATTTTTACAATTTCATTTTTTGGGTTCCAAACATTGATTTAAAATTAGTTACATCTGTAGGTATTTAAATTTAAGCAGAAAAAAATTATTAAAATTAAATTAATTATTGAAAGAAATAGATTAAAAATGAAAAATTAAAATAAACCATCATTTTAAATTATTTATTTTATCTTTTAATTGAATGTTTTAAGTTATACATTTTTTGTAGGCTCCTATTGCTGCACCTGATTATAAAATGGGATATTACCAGTCAATAGAATGCCAACCTTCAGATTTCGAATGGGAAATATTTAGCTTATACAAAAAGGACACTAGTTTCCCCACAGATTT
The DNA here is from genome assembly GCA_022537955.1 of Schmidtea mediterranea. Taxonomy (NCBI): domain Eukaryota; kingdom Metazoa; phylum Platyhelminthes; order Tricladida; family Dugesiidae; genus Schmidtea; species Schmidtea mediterranea. The sequence continues at coordinate 61,444,377 of CM039680.1, read as the reverse complement.
AAGAGAAGTAGTAAAAGACATTAAATATAGAGACAATAATCTTGAATACAGTAAGTTTTATTTTTTGTTTTATCTTGCGGACCATAAATTTTCTTGCAATTTTAATAACAAAAGTAACGACTAATTTAAGGAAACCTAACCTCTAAGGTGGTTAGGTCGTTTAATTTCGACGTAAGCGACACTTTATTCGCGGTAATCAAACATTTATAATAAAACGTTTAAAATAAACAATAATATTAGGTAATTTTATTTTATTTATAAAAATTATATTTAATTCGAAATTAAAATGTTTTAAAAAAATATATAAATAATTAAATTACGTATGCTCCTGATGTGCTGAAAAGCGGGGTTGAAACTTTTATGAAGCCACTCTTATTTCCTCTTCAATAGATAGCATAAAAATGGGAATTCTAATGATACAGTTATTCAAGTGCTACTTTATTCGTCGGTATTATATATATTTCGTAGTGTTCTATCAATTTGCAACTTCAAACTATTTTCTTCCTCTTTCAATTCTTATTGGGTTTTCCATTTTTCAATCGAAATCAAAAGACCTTAGATGGACAAAAAGAAATTAACTCGTTTAATTCAATGTAGCTGTAGCGGTTTTGTGTCTAAATCCATGCTCAATCAAGTGAATAGAAATCAAAATCAGTTTTTTCATTAAAAACAATTAATTTATAACCAATAAGCCTTACCTACAGCACGCTGGCCACATCAGGCTCGCCACTTCTCCCAGGACGGCCCGCGATTAATTATACGCGAATTTTAAAATATTTAGTATTATATATTTTTAAATTTTTCAAATAATTAATTATAATTGTTGAGGTTATGAAAACTTATAATAATTTGGCACAAAAATTGGAAAAGAGAAAAATTAATTAAAAAGAATTTAAAAAATTAAAATGATTATTTTCCGGGGAAATTAGTATTTGCTAATGCAAATTGACGAATCAAACACAAATATAATAAAATTAATTTGGGGCCCCTAGAAAAAGTTATTTAAAAAATGCAAATTTATTAATAGAAATGGCGAAAACAAAATAAATTAAATTATTAGATTAGAGAGAAATTCTCGGAAAAAAAATTAAATTTTGTCGGGAATCTAATTATTCCCAAATTCAATTTAGCTTAGATAATTTCCCGGGGAGCGACCGAAGCGCAAAAAACGATGATAAAAACACATTACAATTCATTAGTTCACCGGGGACCCAATCAAAAATTCGGGTAAAATCAATTAGTTGTTGAGGAGAGAAATGTTCTAGCAATCACTAAAAAAGATATAATGAATATTAAAGATGTAGAACTGAGGTGAAATTTTGGATTTGTAGGTATAATACTGATACAGCAAGAGATACTCATATACAAAATTATAAAAGAAAGTGCGAGATATGTTAATTGCTAAAATATGAAGAAAACATTTTTATTCGGCATATTGAGATTTTAGAAAAGTGGAATATGAGAGTTTCGAAAAATTAACAAGTTACGATATTAATAAATATCTGTTGTTTTAATTAATAATAAATAATTATTGGGAATTACGAATTTTGATATCGATGATATTAAATCTACAACTGGCGAGCACGCAAGAAAAGAATTTAATAGTTGAAGCATTGACGAAAAAAGCACAGGATTTATTCAATGTCAATATTCGAAAATATGATGGACGAAGTATCGAATAAGCATCAAATTTGATTAAAGATATCGAAAAATGGATCCGAATGAACAATTTGTGCATCATTAGTGTTTTCGATTTGTTACTGTCTGATGAAGCTGGAATTTTAAGGCATAATTTCAAAACAGATGCAGTTACAAAGGAGGAAGCAAAATCATGGTTTTTAGATACATTTACAATAAAAAAATCAATTACCAATATTATTGTGAAATTGGCCAAAATTAATCAAAAATGAGATGAAAGATTTGCTACATTTGAAATCAAGGTAAGAAATCTTTTGGAAAGTATTTTTGATTCAGGAATTAGTCGTGAAGAAATTGTAAAAGATATTATTTCTAAACGAGCTAGAAGTACGGCGCTTAAAGAAAAAATAATTTCTAAACCAGTTATGAAAGTAGAAGATATTCGCAATTTGGCCAAATCATATGAAAGTCAGGAATATGTACAACATTCTTCGCCAGAGATATTTGTGGATGCTGTACAAAAGAAAAGTTACTCGGATGCGTTGAAACAGAATAATTTAAATAATGGGCGCCAGAATCGAAATTTAGATAGCCAAGCGTCAAGATATCATAATATGGATAGAAAAACCTTTGGAAACAGAAATATTGTTGCCGAACCAATCGTGTCTAACAAAAATTATGGAAATAAAGTAAGTTATAATTATGAGAATAATACAGCTATTTCTAATTGGAAATATAATAATGTGAAGATTATCAATGAAAATCAAAGATTTCGACAATTATTTTCAATGAAACATCAAGCAAGTAAATTATACAACAAGTGTCGTGGATTACCTGAATCAAAAGAAGAAATTTTATCGCCGGATCAATGCTATTGTTATGGTGACAGTAAACACTTGCGTTTCGAATGCCCATTGAAAAATAAATGTCTAATATGTGGAAAAGATGGACACATATATAGACTCTGTCATTTATTAACATATGGAAGCCAAAATTATAATAGACCAATTATGTGCATTCATGATGAAAATAGTGATTTGTATCGCGAGGAAGATGTAATAGATCATGATGTTATGCAACAAAAAAACGAGAGCAACCCTGTTGCTTACATTTCGTCAATGGGGTTGAACCAATAAATAATTATTTCAATTGAAATGAAGATAGAAAAGATGTGATGTATCAGACGAGTAATGGAAGACAGTGGAGTAGAATTAAAGTTGGAAATGTTGAAATTGATATGCTGTGGGATTCAGGAGCTGCTATAACAGTTATGAGTTAAAGTTTTTGGCAAAAGATTGGAAAACCAGTTTTAGTAGATACAAATGTTATACTTAGCCGGGTGTTTTCTGAAATGGGATAAACATGGATAAATGTTAATTGGAATGATAAGTGTCGATTAATAAATGTGTTAATTGTTGCAAGAATTCATCCTAATTTATTTGGCTGAATTGATGTTATGAAGAACTTTGGTATAAAGCTGATGGAAGTAAATAATATTGATGCTTTGCTGATTTTAGAGAAATATTCAACTGAAAATAGAGTAAGGAACGCGTTAAAATGTGTTCAGAATCCAGAAAGCAACACGCTGAAAGTTTTGATACGAAAATATGGAACAATATTTATGGTTTTGACATTTGATCTGGGTCACAAAAATATTAAGACATGAGATTACTGTCAAAGGGTCACCAATTTTACAACATCCTCGTCGCCAATCAATGCATTTGGAACATAAAATTGACAAATTAGTTGGAAAGTTAGTTGAAACAGGAGTGGAAAGACCAGTGCCAAAGCCTGTGGAACTCTCCGCTAGTGATTGTTGGAAAAAAGGACAGATCAATACGAATGTGTGTGGATTACAGACAACTTAACGCAGTTACAGAGAAATTTGCATTTCCATTGCCAGATATATATCAGCTGTTCGATTGCTTAGCTGACTCACAGATATTTTCGTCAATAGACCTCGGGCAAGTTTACTATCAGGTAGAATTAAATGAAATCTCTTGGAAATATACAGCTTTTAGTACTAAACAAGGACAATTTTGTTTTAATCGCATTCCTTTTTGTTTAGCAACAGCTCCAGCCACATTCCAAAAACTGATGCATGAACTTCTGGAAGGTTTAATTTTCAACGGTGTTATTGTATATCTTGACAATATATTAGTATTTGGGAAATCGGAGAAGCAACATGATGAAATACTAGAAGTTTTTAGACGTATTCTAAAGTCAGGATTAAAGATGAACCCAGAAAAATGCAAATTTTATCAAAAGGAACTTACTTTTCTTGGTCATACTATAAGTTCAGAAGGAATTAGAACAAATAATTTGAAGATTGAAGAAATTTTAAAAGCAGAAGCCCCAAAGTGTTCGTCTAAATTAAGATCATTTTTTGGATTAGCTAATTATTATCGTCGGTTTATTAAAGGATATGCCAAAATAGCGGCGCCACTTTATGCGGCGACTTCAGAATGTGATAAAAGCTTACAGTGGACTGATCGTTATGAAAAAAGTTTCAATGAGTTAAAAATGAAACTCTGCAAGGCACCTATTTTAGATTATCCTAGAAAGAATCTCATATTTGTTTTGGATACAGATGCTAGTTTTAGACCAATTGGAGCAGTATTGAGTCAAATAAAAGAGAATGAAGACGAAGCAGTAGTTGCTTATGGATCACAGCATCTGTCAGCACATGAAAAAGGTTATTGTGTGACTAGAAAAGAATTATTGTCATTACATGAGTATGTCATGTATTTCAAACAGTATTTGTATGGAAAAAGATTTATAGCAAAAATAGATCACAAGGCCTTGATTTTCATGAATACAACGAAGAAACCAATTAGTCCTCCATTCCAAACTTGGATGGCAAACCTATCAGAATATGATTTTGAGCTTCAATATAGAAAAGGCAGCGAGCATAGTAATGCGGATGGACTATCAAGAATTGGTGAATCATTATGCTCACAGTGTCAAACAAAACACGATGATGCTAAAAGCTCTAAATCATCAATTAAATATATAAATTATGTGTCAAATACTTCAAGCGAGAATCTTATGGAAAAAATCATGTCCAAACAAGAAGGTGATCCGAATTTCAAGGAAGTGAAAAATCTTATGAAAGGTGTTATTCAAAATTGTTCAGATAGTGCTACAGCTAGTTATGTATATAAAAATAAGGAAAATTTAAAGATAATCGATGAATTTCTAGTATTAGAAGAAGAAAATAATATTGTAGTACTAATTCCTTCTGGCTAAGCGGAAGATTTTGTAATCAAAATTCATGAAGATTTATGTCACCTTGGATCAAAAAAAATTAATAATTATCTTAAAGATCATTACTTTTGGCCATCTATGATTAACGCTGTCTAGGAATCATTAGTTCCTTTGTTTTCTTGGACTTATCTTCCTTTTCGCACAGACCATGCATTTCCTTAGAAATTTTTTTTATACAGTAAAACTTCCTTGAACAAATTGTAGTAGATATCGCATACACGGATAAAATAGAAACTAACAAAAAGTATGTAGTTGTTATCATTGACAGATTTAGCAAACTGGTGAGTCTAACTGCAGTATCTAGAATGGATGATCAATGTATATTCAAAGTCATATTACATAATTGGATATATAGATTTGGTAAACCAACCAGTATTTTGACAGATAGAGGTAGAAACTTTGAAAATGCCTATATGAAGAAAAAGATGGCAGAATTAAACATTAAGCAAGAGTTTGCCTCGCCATATCAGCATCAATTAAATGGACTGACGGAATGTGTAATACGAACAGTGAGAAATATGATCACAACATTCTTAAAAAGTTAATGTGAAGAAAGAAATTGGCTTGAATTGCTATCACGGATTGAATTTAATATTAATGCTACTCAGCGAAATTTCACGAAATTGTCACCGTTTGAAATATTGTATGGAAGAAAAATCAATATCCATTCCAAATTTAATGTCCAAGAAACAAGTAAATCAGATTTGATTGATAAAGCTAGGATAAATTTAGATAAAGCATCAATAAAATTGAGTCAGTTTGAAAGTGAAAAACGGGTGTCAAGAGATTTAAAAAAGGGAGATTGGGTTTTAGTTCGAATAAAACCACAAAGAAGACAGAAAAATGATTTTCAGTATGAAGGACCATTTCAAATAATCAGATTCATATCTCCTCATCAGGTTGAGCTCCAGTGTTATAACGGGATAAAACAACGCAGAATCGAGTGGTTGAAGAAGTGGACAAAACCTTAAACATGGGAAGTTACGATATTAATAATTATCTGTTGTTTTAATAATAAATAGTTATTAATTACGAATTTTGATATGGATAATATTAAATCTACAACTGAATATTTAGTAAAATTTATTAAAACTTTACAAACCAATGACAACTTATATTCTTAGGCAGATTGAATAAAACTATTTCATCGTCGAAATCCTCTTTTTTAATAAAAACTTTAACTTGTGACAAATGCTTTATTTATTATTATAAAATTCCGTGTTAAGACTCGTTTTTTGCTGACCCAATATTTTTTACTAAAATGAGTCTTTTTTTTTTAAACTGGCGTAAATTTTATTTGAAAATTCATGTAAATTCATGTAAAATTTATTTTATCTTTCTTAAAAGTAAGATTTATGTAGAAGACCTTTCTGTGGACCATGCATTTATGTTGACTTATTTGCCTATCCGTCTTGATATCACTAAATACCTTCCGGAAAATCAAGCTCCTAGAAATATTCAAACGGAACTGATGTTTCATTATCGAATTGAGAAAGGAATTCATCTGAAAGTTGATCAGATTTTTGGTCTTTCAAGTAAGGTTTCTATTTGGTGTTTATAATTTTACCTTTATTTAAATAATTAATTTTTGATGAAAAATAGTTATAAAAAATAATTATATATAAAATTAATTCACACAAAATTGACAATGAACTAAATTAAAGAGAACATTAATCCAAAATATATATTCAGCTGAATATATATTTTGGATTGGTGTTCTCTTTAATATATAAAATTAATGACAATAAATATCTGTGAACAACAGAAATGCAATCCAACATTTTTATACTGAAATTTACATGTTTAATGATGATAAATTTTCGTTTTTTGTATTTATAAATTTCACATTTCCATATCTCAGTGAAAACGTCGAAAATTTTTTCCGTGTGCGTTTCTAGATGTTATATCTGCGTTCGTATGCACTGTACGTTTTTTGAATTCAATCTTTATATTCAAACTGTTCAAATAATTTATCTGTTATAAACTATATAATTATGGGTTATCTTGTATTCTCCTTAATAAATATCCGATGATAAATAGATGTCTAAAACGTTTCTTAAGTTCTTTACACACTTAATACTTCAATTGATTGTCCTTTGATTGTTTTTGTGAAAATTAAAATGTCACCAAAATACACCATAACTCACCCTTTCCATAAATCTTTCAATACTTTTGTCATTAGCTCTTGGAATGTGGCCGGTTTAGCTGTAATGTCAAAATGTATTGTTCTTTAGTAGAAAAATCTGTTTTTTCTTAATTTTCTGTCTAATTTCACTTGATAATAAGCACTTGCAAGGTCTTTAAAACTAAAATATCAAATTACAATTTGGAATTCACTCTTTTATGTAGAATGGTAATTACTAAGATTGATACTACTCCTGATCATAACTGTGATTACTTCAATCTAAGATACATTAATATAATTTAATATAACACTTTAAAATAAAACAGATTTTTAATATATAAATTTACCACAAATAGCTATTTCGACTGACTGATCATTTTTATAACATTTAAACTAAAAAATTTTAAATATGTATGTATATATATATATATATATATATATTGTTGAATATGAGCTTTTAAACTTCGTACCAATAATAGGATTACAAGGATAAATATTTAACCATATACATTATCGGTTTGTGTTTCTGCGTAGGCGACAATGTATAAGTCACTGTTAAATTCATTCCCAGTAATATATGTGCATTGAAACATATTTGTGGTTTTGGATGTGGTTGGAACAGATATGTTGGCGTCTTCATGAATGAATATTATCGCTTTATTGCTCGTTTGGTAGGAATGAATAGAAAAAGCTGTTCAAATTTTTTCAGATTAATAAAAAATTTATATTTTTTATGTATAAATATATTTTAAGTATATTATTAAAAATTCATTTTAAAAGTTTATCATATCTTTAAATGAAATTAATACATTATCTATATATTTTTTAATTTTTCAACAATTTACCAGAATGTTTAATTATTTTTTATTTATTTTAAAAGATTTTGAATTTAAAAAACTTAATTATAATAATTAGTTAATTTAAAATTATCTCACAGACTTTATAGAAATAATTTATGAATTCTTTAAGAAAGTATATTCATTCGGAAATAAATTGAAAATATTATCAAAGTGAAACTATTTATCTTAAATTTAAATATCTTGTTATGTGACTAAATTGTATATTAATTATAGATGAAAAATTACTTTTTGTGACCACAAAGGTTCTCAGAGGCTATCAGACGTCCAATATGGAACCTCGCATAGGTAAAAAGTATGGATTAGATGAATTTAATGTTTTTTCTGATTTGGACCCAAATCACGCAATGAGATCCACTAAATGGAGAACTCCTTTTCAGGTTACTCATTTGTGCAAATTAATTATAATTTTAAATACTATTTTTATTTATTATTTTAAAAACTTAAGATAAATTATTAAGGATATTAAAAAGTAAAAAATTATTTTATTTTTATGATTTTATTCAAACAAATTATTTTAAAAATAAAAAAAATAAAATAGTTAATTACTTTTTAAAAATTTATAATATTATTCTAATTAAAAGAACTTTTTCTAATTTTCACCTCTGATTGGTTTTCATAAAGAATTTTTTATTGTATAACTATGAATCAAATGTTTTATTGATATTCACAAACTTTCGACACAGCCTTTTTCAAGGTTATTATTATTATTTAAACTTGAAAATCTATTCTTTGTCGATAGCGGAATCATTTGAATAAATATAATTTAAATAAATAACTATGTAAGCCAATTTCCGCTATAAAGAAATTAAATTGATGAAAACAAATTCGATTATAAAATAATTCTTTTCAAATTCTTGGAAATTATCAGTTTTCAATTATAATTAGATTAAATTTAATTCACAAACATACCAACCTCTGATCCTAAACTACAATTTTGACATTTTGTTACATAAGAGGTTAATTTAATTAATTAAAAAATATTCTTTAATTATCCTTTCTTACATTCCCCTTCTTTTTAATAACCTTTAATTCTGTCAGTTTATAGCTTCTTTTATGATTCTATTCTATAATTTCATATGGTCCTTGATAACGTTCATCCATATTTCTTATATTTTGTCGCTTTACTAGTACATAATGTCCAATCTTGAAATTTCTAGAAATCATTGGTATTTTATTTATTTCCTTATTTTTTATTTATAATTTCTTCTCGAATTTTTTTTTCCTTTTGTCTATTTCTGCAGGTGAAAATCACGTTGGTACTGTATTGTTACATTTAGCATGGATTCAACATATGATAATATCCCTGACCAATCTTTATATCATTTTTCTTTCAATGTAATGGAAATTGTATTTCTTATTGTTCTAAATTGTCTCTCTAATTACCCATTTGTGTTATGATGATAAGGGCCTGAGTATCTTACTCTAATATGATGTGAATTCAATCATTCTAAATCTTTTACCTTTATCTGAGTGAATTGTATTAGGAGATCCAAATTTCAATAAACATTTTTCTCTTACGACTTTTTCAGTAGTCTTTTCATCTTGATGTGCAACTACTGTCAGTGAAATATATCTACTAAATTGATCAATGATTGTTAAAATTACTGTTTGTCGTGTATTGTTTTATTAAATGACCCACAGAAATCAATTAATATCTCTTTAAGAACTTCATTGGTGATTTGGGTTATAACTATTTCCTTGGTTCTTCTTAACCATGTCTTCAGTCTTTGACATTCTACACAGTTTTCTAAAACATTCTTGACTTTTTAATTAATATTTAAATTTTTCTTTGCATGTACATGTGTTTTTCTTATATCGGCTTGACAAAAATCTAATAATTTGTTCCATTCAAGATAGTCGTACATTTAACAATATTTTCACACTAATTACACGGCCGCTTTGGTTTGCACAAGTAACTTTCAATGTTATGCTTTCCCATATTATCTAACATTCTATTTTATCTTACCTTTTGATAATATCCTCACTAATAACATTTTTTTGCTCCTATATCTAGCAAACACTCTTTATTAATTTTATTTTCTGTCAAAATACCTACACTAGGTCTACCATTCATCTTTTCATAAATAATGTATGATTTTCTAACCATCTCTGTATATGGCTTTCTTTCGTGTACCGAAACCAATCTTCTCTATTCTGATAATGACTTCTTTAGCTTTTTTAATTGACTTAACTTCTCTCAATTTTTTCATTCTTTATTTGTTTCTAAATCTTCAATTGCTTGTTGTATTAGAAACATCATTAACTAAGACTTTGTTACCTTGTGCCGCAGAATATTGTCTACAAGTTTCTCTTTCCAAAAAAAAATCAGCTCACCCGTTATTTCTTTTTCTATATGGTAATGCGGCATCCAAATCGATAGCTAAATTCTTCTTTGGCTCAAATGCTTTACGAAGACGACCTTCACACCCAATATAGTTTGATAAAATTCTAAAGTCCTGGTGTCGCTGCGATGCTAAGAGACATAAGTGCATAATATTTATTCTGGCGACAAATATTAAACACACTCTTTTATAGCTCTTCGTTGCGTAACATCTACAAGGGAGTTTTTTGGTTTTTCTAATTATATATACAGAATACACAAAAATACTAACATTCAAACACAACCATCAAGCATCATAACTAACCTCTGATCTTCAAACTACAATGTTACAAATTATTACATAGGCTAATTAATTAGTTATAAAATATTTTTTAATTATCATTCCTTAAAGTTGTTATTAATATTATTATTATTATTATTATTATTATTATTATTATTATTATTATTATTATTATTATTATTATTATTAGTATTATTATTATTATTATTATTATTATTTATGATTTAAATATATTAGGTTATAAGACCTTTTTATGATGAACAAGCCCTGCTTATTATTCAAGTCTGGGGTATTGATGCTAAATTAATTAACGGTGAATTTTTTGATAAAATCTCAAACGAGAAAATTGTCAAATTATCAAAATCAAATTATGTCGGCTGGACAGCTATTCAACTATTTAAAAAGTAAGTTTATTGTTGTTTCTATGTGTTATTATAATCAGAGGATTTTGATTTTTTTTTACTAAAATAAACAATTTTACTACAGCCTTTCCTTCATAATAAATGTTTTTGTTAGTCTAACAATTATAGTGGCCGTAATTCAATTTTAAAATGTTTTAAATAAATTTGGCCGGATTTTTAAAATCGGTTTATTTCATAATTGTTAACTAAAATTTTCCGCCATATTTAATAATTATTAGTATGTTTTGAATGTCAATTTCTGCCATTAGATAGGTGAGGTACTATTTGGACAGACCCCTATCCTACTGAAAATAAAAATATTAAACTAAAAAAAATCCTCTATTATTTTTATATAGGTCACGAAAAGTTGGACACATTACGATGGTAACCTTATGATTACCCTTACAACCAACCTTTTTTTATGTAAATCACGTCAAAATAACTCAAATATTCCTACATTTTAAAATTTCACTACTAGGACAAAGTAAGTAACAATTTAATTAATATACATATACTATATATATTATAATAAATATATAGGTTTCACAGACATGCACACACTACATAGATTAATTAATATATAATATACACAAATTTGAGTTATTTTTACGTGGGTTAAATACCAAATTTTCATAAAAATAAAAATATATATATCATATGTTTATATGAATATTTTTAAGTACATTTGTCAACACTGGCAAGCACCAAATGCCTCTTTACCAAAATCGAATTCACCATGCACTGCTAAAACGTTTCCAAACTACATCTATTTCAACTGTCTTGCAAAAGGAAGAAGAATTTCGAGATTTGGTATTATTTTATATTTTATATCTAGTTTTAATTGTACTCCAACAAAATACATTATTATTATTATTATTATTTTTATTTTTATTATTATTATTTCCGACAATTTGACTATGAATCAGATTTATTTAAGGTATTCACGAATTTTCGGCACAGCCTTTTTCAAGTGATCTTCACTTGAAAAAGGCTGTGCCGAAAATTCGTGAATATCTTTAATTAAATCTGATTCACAGTCAAATTTTTTAGAAAATATTATGTCACTTATAAAGAAATCAGAGGTGATGAAACACATAAAAAAGTCCTTAGAATATTATTATTATTATTATTATTATTATTATTATTATTATTATTATTATTATTATTATTATTATTATTATTATTATTATTATTATTATTACTATTATATTTATTATTATTATTATTGTTATTATTATTATTATTATTATTATTATTATTATTATTATTATTATTATTATTATTATTATTATTATTATTATTATTATTATTATTATTATTATTATTATTATTATTATTATTATTATTATTATTATTATTATTATTATTATTATTATTGTTATTATTATTTTTATTAATGGTCGGCTTCTGTTCTGTAAATTCGTTCTGAGACATTTAAGCTCAAATTAGTGAAAAGAAATTTTGTGACCGGTATTAATTTATTTTCACTTGATTTGTGTAGACTTTTTACAGAATGCATTATTAATTCTGCTTTCCTCTAAATTTTCCTACTCAGAATATACTGATTTTTCTTATTTTTTGAATGGCCGTGAACCTGAAATACTGCAAAAATAAATAATAGACATTTTATGGTTCTTTACAATAAATTCAAAGTGAAAATTTCTTCCTTTAATCAGTATTAAAATTATCCATATATGTTTGCAAAATGCACAAAAATCCGATTAAAATGTTGTTTTCTCTTTTTGATGTTCTCTCCTTATACGGATTTCTTTAAAAATAGTTATGAATAATCTACATGAGTTTTATTGTCTAATTTTTAGGATGGTGACAGCATAGTTGTATACTTATTAGATGGTCATAAAGAAGTTAGTGATTATCCTGCTGTTTTGCCGGTAATAAGCATTTTGATGTTGTAACTAATTTTCTTTTTAAAAGCTATACACGGAAATCATTGATGAGTTGCCTGAAAAGAAAGATTTATATATAAAAGCAATGAATTCACCAGTCCAAGGAAAGATGATCTATGATGAGATTTCAAATTTAATGAAAGACATTGAAATTGAAGAGACGAAAGGAGAATCCAAATTGACCATTTTTAACAAAATGTTCAATGAGCTTGCATGCAAATTATCGGTAATAGTCTGATCATAAATGCCGCTTTATATATTATTTAAAGCTCTATTCTCTATAGTTAATAATATAAGTTTCTAAAGCCTAGATCAGGGATTTCCAACTGGCGGTTCCATAGCAAGTCCTTCTGTTACATGAATGTGATTTTCCATTTAGTACCAAGAAAATGAAGAAACCAGTTGATTTAACATTGCTACTCAAATAAGTTTTGATGGAAGCGATTGGGGTTTGAAGTAAATCGCTGCACTCCAAATGGTTTATGTGAAATTATGGCTCATATTTGCATGAAATTAATCACCGGTATCGTCAACTTCGTATCATGCTAAATAAAAAAATATTGAAGTTGATGAACTTTAAATTTTTCTTGCTACGACAAGGTTCTAAAACTGAGAAAGAACACTGTAACGAATTTGGAAGAGTGCTAGAAAAAATCTCATGAGCAAAACTTAGAATCAAACCATAAATATATGAAATACTTCCGAAACAGTTGAGGTTTCTAGGATCAAAATAAATTAAGATGTGATACAAATAGAACAAAATAAGACCGAGGCTATAAATTATTCCAAAAACCAAAGTGTATGAAAAAGGTTTATTGGTATATGCAATTATTATCGAATGTTCATATAAGAGTATGCAGAGAAGACGACTGCATTATAAGGTATATGTGGAAGAAATAATGAGAAAATAATGTAGACGAAATTGTGTGAAAAAGCGCTTAGAGAAATGGTTTTACCGGAATTTAGAAGAGAGTTTATATTTGACACGAACGCGAGTTTCGATATTGTAGTTTCAGTTATGTCTCGAAGAAAACGAAAAAGGACCAGAGTATATTCATTGCATAAGGTTCACACACAATGGAAAGCAACAAAAAATGATGCTGTATTGTATCACGAAGGAATTATTGACAATACATTACTTTTGTAAGCATTTACAACATTACATATGGAACATGTGTACAATGTATGAAGGAAAATAATTATTCAAAAGAAGGCAAAATGAAAACCAAAATATTAACAGAAACAACAAAGGATAACGGTAACACATGGCAAAGATACAATTGGGACATATAAGAGATAGAGAATAATATTGAAAGTAAAGATTAGAAATTTATGACGGGCAACAAGACATTACAAACAAATGAAGATAAGATATGAATTGCAGGTGATAATAGAAAGAAGATGATAGAAGAAATGCGCATACTACTGTCATGCAAGAATAAATAACTGAAGTGAATACATTCAGAATAACTTTGATATGTAACATGTAGTGACGCCAGAAAATAAAAAATAGAAACGACAAAGACAAAAGAAGAAACTCAGATAATAATCAGCAGTGAATCATTCGAAATATCATACATATATATATATATATATATATATATATATATATATATATATATATATAATAGATAAACTAAACTTTTTTTGTAGATAGTGGAATCATTTATTGAAATTATATTTGTGTGAATGATTCGATTGTTGAAATAAATTTATATTATTGTTATTTTTTTTATTATTAAAACAATCACAAAGCATGGACATTGAATTAATAAATAAAATAAAGCACAAATCCAACATATATATTATACTACAATATATTTCGACAGACTCACTGTCATGGTCATGTAGATATGAACTTGAAACTATTTAGAATAAATTACTTTTATTTAAACAAATTTCTCTTTTATATTCTACTAAAAATTAAAAATTAAATTTTTAAAATTTTATAAATTTGAGACTTTAACAAAATTTAATTATAATACTCAACAAAATATTTTACAATTTAAACAGAACTAACGATGACAGTGAGTCTATCGAAATATATTATAGGTATTGTATTGGTTCAAGAGAAAGATTTTTTGGAAATTAGGAAAAGATGAAGAAATTTAATGAATGCAAAACTATCAATTAATAAATTACCTTTGTTTGATATAAATAGTGAGGTTTGTTTTTGGGTTTGTATTTTACATTATAGGATCTTCATCGTGTTTATTGATAGATTTTAAGTCTTACTTAGATGGTATTCAGAACTTGGTTATGAATATTTATGTCATGGATGCAATGCCACATAATTGTAATGACTTCCCATCATCTCCGTTCTCAAGTTCTCGATCACAGCCGACTTAGCGAATTGATTGATATTAGTAAACGCAATTTTGTGATGCATGATGAAAATAAATGTAAAATAGTTCAGTTTATAGTATTTTTTGTTGAGAATTATAATTAAATTTTATTAAAATCTCGGTTAATTTTTTAAAATTTGAGATTTATAAAATTTTTATTAGAATATTTTTAGAATATAAAAGAAATTTGTTTCAATAAAAGTAATTTATTCTAAATAGTTTCAAGTTCATATCTACCTGACAATGACAGTGAGTCTGTCGAAATATATTGTAGTATAATATATATTGGATTGGTGATTTATTCTAATTATTATTATTATTATTATTATTATTACTATTATTATTATTATTATTATATAATGGATTCTCATAACAAATTTATATTTTCTCATAAATAATTAAATTTAATACATGAAATACATTTTTCTAGGTTTCAATTCCTCCCAAGCAGCCTTATATGCCAATTTTTATTCCAAATTTCTGAAAGTGAATCCACTATTTTCTTGTTAAATACATTGCTTTAATTAAAATTTCTAAATAGATAATTATTATGAATAAATTGATTTTTTAATTTTTCTATGAAAATACATGAAATGAAAACAGATCAATTGTAAATAAAAAAATTAGTTATGCTTGCATGTGTTACGCTTGTTAGATTATATACTTTTTGTATTTATAACATCTATAATTAACGAAATATTTATTAAATTCAAATCAATTCCTTTTTGTTAATATTCAAAAAAATTACTTGAGGAATTTTATTCAACGTAAAGTAACGTAAGCATAATGAATTTACATACAACATCAGTAGGTAGATGTGAGCCATTCAGCACAGAACGGGAAACGATGACTCGTCGTGTAGAGGGGGAGTCAGGGGTCACGAGGGTGTGAATGACTCATGTTTTTTGTTCTACAGCGGTTCATATCAGGGTAAAAGTATGACTCATATATATTTTTCAAAGTTAAAACAAAGACACTGCTCGGAGTAAAATTTTTGGCTCATACTTTTTTCGAAATTTTTTTCTATCCCTTGTGCATGTGTGTGTTCAACTGACATTTAATAGCATCTTTCACTTTGAAAATTGTAAACCGATAAATTATTATTATAAATTATAATTATTATTATCATTATTATTATTCTAAAAACAAAATAAGTCATAATAAAATAACATTTATTGTTCATGATTATCAAAATTGTAATTATTTAATTCATTCCGCAGAACCCATGCGTTGTATCCACCTGATACCTATCTGTTATTAATTTACACGCAACACTCACTCGAACTACAATTTCTACACATAATATTTAAGTTAAAATTATCTTATAAAATAAATTTAAGTAAAAAATTTAAGTAAAAACTTTATAAATTAACTTAACATTAATTTGCTTAGGTTATCCACTTTTGATAATTTAATAGTAAGCTTATAATATTCTTCTGCTATAATTTTTATGTCTTTAAACACAAATAGAAATGATGACAAAATGGTATTATAAAAAATTATTATAAAAGTAATAAAAATTAATAATAATAGAAATCTGATAAATATTACAGATTTTTATTTTACTTTTGTTGTATTACTTATAAAATACTTTTTATTACAAATAGATTTGATAAAAACAGAATTACTGATATCAATTATAATTTTTGTGGTTTTTCTTCAGTTTTCACATTTTTAATTTCAACATATTTTTAGAATATTTATAGCAAATTTCTGAAATGTATGGATAAAATTATGTTTCATAACAAAGATATTGCAATACAAATACATAGTTAACAAAGACATGACTAATACATTAAAATCGATAAATCTTTTTATTAATTGCTTTTAGAAATTTAGTTGCACGATGAAAATACTAGGGTTATATTGCTGCACAATATACTAAAACTTCGCAATTAGAAGTATACATGCGCTCGTTAAATATATATAAAATATCAAGCTTACAGTTTTGACTAACAGTATTAATAATAATAATAATTTGGTGAATATAACAGATATTATTCTAAATGTGTAATATTACTTATAAAATATAATTATGTTATTATAGTTGATAATCACAAAATTACTAAGACAAGTCATATTTTCTGAACATCTTTTTTCAAATAAATTTTCACATATTTATGAAAATAGCAAATTTCCAACATAGATTATGTTACTCCATGATTCACAGTGTAAATGCAATACAATTGCATGTTTAGCAAAGACTTGACTAATGAATATATTAAAAACTATGGTTTTATTATTATATGTATTTAAAAATATATTTATGAAAAAATATTTTACAAATTATGTTGATTACAAGCGTACCTGCCTTTGATATATTAAGTTTTGACTTAATAATATTATTTTGGCTCGAGTTTATATGGATGAATTATTTGTTTGTATTTTTAAATATAATAATATCTTTACCCTTTATTAAATTTTATTATTGTCTATAAGTTTTCTTTTATATGTAAAATACACATGTTTCAAACAAAAACACATGTGTATCGTAAATTACATTTATTTTCTTAATAAACTTTACATAAATACTGTCATATATCGATGATTTAACACACATGTTTTGAACCATAAACAGGAATATTTATTCACACATTTTGTCTTAAAAAATATCGATTAATTGTCAGTTTATTTTAAAATATTCTGTTTATTTATGTGTTTATATACTGGGTCGGTCGGTCTATAATAATATTTTGATAAAAAAATAAAAAATTTCTTATAAAATAACCCTTACACACATACATGAGGGTAGAAAATATATGATGTACAAAGGAAATTGCAATAACAGTGCAAGTATTACTACGGCATTTTATAGACGCTTGTGTAAATTTTTGAAAATTATTTTTGAAATAATATAAAACATTTAATAGATTCCAATGCAAGTTTTTGAAAATAATAAATTTAATAATAATAATTAATAATAATATTTGAAATAATAATAATATTAATGATAATAATAACATTTTGTTAAAAAAACTAGGAAAGAACTTATAAAATGACCCTTACACACATACACGATTGGTAGAAAATATATGATGTACAAAAAAAAAGTTGCAATTTTAATAAAGAAAGATGCATTTCAAATACAACTTTAATAAAGACATAAGCGAAAATAACTAAGTCATTTTATACGTTCCGGTGCAATTTTTTGAAAATAATAATAAAATTAATAGTTTTTGAAAATATAATAATAATAAAAATATTTAAAATAATAATAATGTTAGTATTAATAGTTTTTGAAAAAATAATAATATTAATATTAATAATAATAATAATAATATTTTGTTGAAAAAATTTGGAAAGATCTTATACAATGTCTCTTACACACATACACGATTGTTAGAAAAATATTGATTAACAGTGGAGATTCCAATACGCTTGCAAGTTTAATAAAGACGTACAATACAATTACAACTTTAATAAAGACATGTAAAGTGATTTAATAAATTCCAATACCAGTATTGTAAAATAATTTTTGAAAAAATAAACTTAATAATAATGTAAATGATAATAATAATAATAATAATAATAATAATAATAATAATAATAATAATAATAATAATAATAATAATTATAATAATAATAGTAATAATAATTGATATTAATAATACTAATAATGATGATAATAATATTAATTATAATTAAATAAAAATAATAATAATAAAATTTGATTAAAAAATGTGGAAAGATCTTATAAAATGACCTTTACACATACATTCATGAGTGATAGAAAAAATTTGCTTGTTTTAAAAACTCATAAAATTGTTGAGGTTGTTATAATAAAATGGAAATAAAATGAGTGCACTCGTAAAATCGAAGTTGAACAAAAAACATCAAAAATCATTAAAGTGCAAGAACTAATTAAAAATTTATAAAATTTGGAAATTAATATTGATCGGAGAAAATGGGTATGGTTGAACACCAAATACGAGTTCGGTAATAATAATAAAAATTTAATGAAGGGTCCCTAGGAAAAGTGATACCGAAAATACAAATTAATTAAAGTTAATTAATTGGCTAATGGAAAACCCGATCTAATGACAAACCAGAGTGATGAGGAAAACTCAGAGCGAGCGAAACCTCATGGATTACAATTTTAAAATTAACTTACCCGGGCGATAGGGAAATAAACAAATAGGCAATTATCCCAGGTAATTTATTATAATCTTGAATAATTGGCGTTGCCCTGATCATTCTGAGTGAGTTATAATGTTTCAATGATCCCTCAAGATTCGGAACTATAACTATATAAGTATGGATAATTATTCTCAGTATAAAATGAGATCGCAAATAAGACGGGTTGCCAGTTGGTCGAAGACAGTATTGTGCAAACGAATAATAGTGACGAAGTGCTGTTGAACTAGAAAATTATTGAAGCAGTTAAATATAATTATCGTATCACAAAGGTATTTGCTCCTTGGGTAGCCTTACCTTACGATAATCAGTTATTATCAGTGTGAGAAAAGTGCAAATTTAGTGACAACTTGTATTTGTGATAAAGTGAAGTAAAGTCTTTCTGTGCTTGGTTTGTTTATTTATTATTCAAAGGACACGGGAGTCGAGAGCAACCGGCTTTACCAATAATAACCCAACAAAAATTTTTAGCTAGGGGGAGGGGTGGTATCTGTTTTGGATTTGTTTTCATTTTCGAAATAAGTATGAGTCATAAAATTAATAATAATAATAGTACTAATTAATAATAAAAATAATTATAACAATAATAATAGTATTAGTAATAATAATAATTTATCGGTTTACAATTTTCAAAGTGAAAGATCCTATTAAATGTCCATTGAACACACACATACACGAGGAATAGAAAAAATTTTCGAAAAAAGCGTAAGTTATAACAAAAATTTACCCCGTGGGAGGGGGTATCTGTTTTTTGTTTTTTTTAATTTTCGAAAAAAGTATGAGTCATAAAAAATTTTACCTCCGATGTATGTCTTCATTTTGACTTTGAAAATTTTGAAAAATATATATGAGTCATGCTTTTATCCTGACATGAACTCTTTGAACCGCTGTAGAACAAATACCATGATTCATACACACGCAACACATCCACATGACCCCTGACTCACCCTTTACACGATGAGTCATCGTTTTCCGTCTGCCAATCAGAACGTTCTTTGCTGGATCGCTGAGATCTACCTACTCACATCAATCTACAACATACATTCATTTAATCATTTATTTAATTATTATTTATTTACGATACATTAAGTGATACTCAGTGCAATTCCTAATAGTATACTAGTTTCGAGCTAATGGCTCTCATCAGTACTATGCATGAGGTCCTCAGATTTCTCTTCGCGCCAGGTTAGTGTAAAACAGTATCAAATTAACACTGTTATCGTTCATCCTGGTGCACTGAACATCAAATAAGTTAACGAAGTTATGCATTAGCTAGGCTATAAGAAAAATGCGTAAATAAAGGGGAGTAATTTCATTAATAAAAACCAAATGGAAACCCACCAATGAGTAATGATCTTTATCAACCAATTCTTAGAAGCAGATAATTATTCAAAAGAATAATTCAAAAAATAATAGATAGGTAGCGAGTCAACGTTCATAAAAGTAATTCTAGAAGCATCAAGTCAGTGAATAAGACTGGTTTTGTCTATTCGGTATCGGCTTTTATAGTACGATTTCGCATGTTTAAACAAAACGCTATGCTTTTTCCCCAAATTTGATTTTTGTTTTAAGCTTTTTTCGATTTTTACTATTTAATAAAACATTAAATTAAATTAAAATATTTTAGTTTTTTATTGCATTTTTGTTTTTTATCAAACTTTTTGATATTATATGATTTTTAATTTCTCTTTTATGTTTATTTTTCATGTTTGTATAATTATATATTATTTTTGGTGCTCATTTATTATTTTTGACAAGTCACCTTATATGCTTTTCCTTCGAATATACAATTATAGGAAATAAAATAAAAGAGCGAAAATTAGCAATTTGATAAATAAAGGATTGATAATTAAAATCACCGATTCGGGTAGGCAGCAATGTCACATACACATTAGGCGTACTATATAAGAAAAGCGATTCTGATACACAAAAAACATTGTTTAACTTTGACGAACTAACTCAATATTTTTTTTGAAGAAAGCGACGTAAGGTCTGTAATTTATTATGTTCTACAACTTTTAAACATAATTTTGGTTGTGTTTTCTATATCATATACCCACTTTTTTTAGTCCAAAGGAAATGATGTAATAAAACGATCTGGCGAAATTGGACAAGAGATTTAATTGATATCCTCTAGCAGCTGTTCAAATCCGGTTACTATTATCTCAGTCAAATGACTTGGCTCTTTTTTGGCGCTAGACTGTTTGGGTCCCAAGTTCTGAACTCGGTTGTAATTCGGTATTGAAGTTATCTTACCGTTCATTTACTGGCACCTGACAAGTCGGATAGGAGATCGTTGAAGATTAGATAGAGAAATATAAAATCAAAGTAGAAAGCTTATAATAATAGATCAGTTAAACGTTTTTAGTATAAGAAAAATTTTTAAAACTCGCTCCGGGAGGTTCATGACTTAGGGATTCTCCAGTAGGAGACCGAGTTTTTAGGCATCACTTTTCACTATGTGAATCGATATACTTCCGCAAAAAAATCTTTCACCGAGTGCCGAGATGACTTAATTACTCAAATACGGCACCAGCGCACTCTATAAACGAGGTCCGATGAGGATCTATATGAAGGAAGAATAAATATCAAATGCAAAATCTCTTATTGGAGAGCCAATCAAATGTAAGCCGAGAAGGTGTGCAGCAAACTGCCCGGTTAAACTCAACACATTGCGTGACGAATGAGCCCGCAGCTGACATCGACGCAAAATGAATACCTACCTAGATTACACAAAAGAAACTTATAACAAATTTCTTTCACCATACCTTAATTGTTAATGATTCGTAATTAAATGTTTTATGTCATATACTTAATATTGGTTTTAATTTTATTATTATCGGCTGGTAAAGTAACTTATATTTTTGTTTTTTATACGATATTGGTTTTGTTGTTGTATTCCACCTGGATTAGAAGCGAGCAAATAGAGTTAGGCAAAACAGGTTGATTAGGGATAGCAATACCCATCAGCAGTCGAGTAAGTAGTAAGGAAGTCCATCTTGAAGTATGTGCTTGGTGCGGAGATCACCTCATCGGTTTCCAACCCCATTTTTCAGTAACAACATGCTGATCGATTAACACACTAACACGGGTACGAAATAGGGTAACAATGAAATTGGTCCCTAGAGACGAAATACCAGTAGCAACGCGGTTACCTAGCAACCATGTCATTTTATCCCCCCGAAACACCAAAAGATATTATCCAAAACTTTTTGATTCCATTTAATAACCAGTTAAATAATCCTTAATTAAGGCTTTCATTTACTCGGCACCGATAAAACCTCCAATGCACGCCTCCTAATCACGAAGCCTTATTTGATGTCCGATATGAAGAAGAAAAGGAAAGAATTACATAAAATGCGCCTTGATTCGAATTTCAATTAAAAATCTATTAACAAAAACACAAATTTCAAACAGAAAAGAAACAGTCTAATTAATGAACATCTTTCACCAGAATCGGCCGATTGATTCCACAGCAATATTTGAAAATCTTATTCCGGTAAGAATTTTCATGGAAAACACTCTGAATAAAACAAAATCATTTATAAACGGAGCCTCAGTTGATTACCGCAGAGGAAGTCCGACATTTAGCAACACAAAATTCAAATGGAGATCTAACTGTGGAATAGACAAACTTTTCTGCGAGTGAGGATTTCTCTAATATCAGTTTCCAGAGAGTTTTCTGTAGTCAAGGTAGAAACGCTAGAAATTCAAAATCAATATTTGTTTACCAACATTTTTCTCATTAACGCAACACGAGACACAATACTCATAAATTGCACAGCACTTATTCGATTGACAAGTTTTACAGGCCAGGATCGGGATTGGTTTGCGGTCACAACAGCCGTTTCCGCTCACGGAACTCCTCAAGCAAATCCTACCGATTTCATCCACAACTAATATAGCACCACTGTTGAAATTTGAGCATCGGTTTTGTTCTAATTATAAAATTTATCTAATTCCAAATTGATAGACTTAATTGACATAATTAGTTTACCAAAAGCCTTGCAAGAATACGTATTACGCAAATGAAGGTCTGAGTGCCGGAGGTTATATGTTATGTAATATATGAATGTATGCATCTAAAAATCTATGTTCCTTTCAATTTCATTTCCTTCTCATTGCTCCTTCTTTCGGAGAATATCTTTCATAAGGTATTTGGTAACCTTAATTGTAATAAGCACCTTAAACTTTCAAATGGGTAAATCAGTTTATGTGGTTTAAACAGTAGCGTTGTGGAGGGGCATTCATAAAGGCATTCCCAAAATATGAATAATTTCTTGTTCCCTTTATGGAGACCTCATTCCCTTCAAAGGAGAAGTCTTAAATAGATGCTTGCGAGCTAAAAATTGTGATGACCGATAAATTTTAATACTTGATGGAATATGCCTCCTTGTTTATTACTTGTAACTTTTTATTCAATAAAAATACTGTCAGAAATCTAATGATGCGTATGTTTAAAATTTATTCAACATTTTGTTAAAATCAAATATGCAAAAAACGAATTACTAATTTCATTAACTGCGTCCATCCACGACGTATTTAATATAAGTAAATCCTTGTTAGAGTAGTTCATCTATATAAAAATACATTAAAATCTAATAAAATATTATATACAATATATATACTATGTATAATTTAATGATGAAAATGTTAACTAATTATTTACTTGTAGAATAAGATACTTAATAATTAATAATAAATAATAACTAACAAATGCATGTTGGGTAAATAAAAAACAAACCTTTTCTAATTTATATATTATTGAAAATATGAATAGACATAAACATATTAAAAGAAAAAGTAATGATCTTAAAAATTTTAATAAAAAATTTATATGCATTTTATTACACAGTTAGTCATAGTCGCAGAATGTTTAAAAATATTGCTGAAGTTATCGTTAAAATTTTATAACTTTATAAAATTTAAACAAATGATTAATTGAATATTCGATACATTCTTTGAATATAATTAGACATTGTGATCAAATTATTTATTGATTATCAAGTTTTCATGAAAATTGGATTGTATTATATATTTCATCAATGAAGAATACAACATTTTGTTGCTCCTTGTTTTAGCTGCGGTTTATGAATGGTATTACGCGTCAAAGTTGGACGTCGTTATGTTGGGCCATCACTGGATTTTATTTGAATGAGTTGGAAATAGCACGCAAATACAACCTGCAGATTTAAAATCAGACCCATAAACATCAATTCAACAACCTTAAAATATGAGAAAGATGCAATAAAAATATAAAATCAAAAACAAATTTAAAATAATAACAAAACGCATCAAGATCAGCATGAAATTAACATAAAATAACAAGAGAACAAAAAATTTGACCGCCAAATGGATAATTCATAAAAATTAGCAGCGAACGCTTAAAACGGAATATTTTCAATAAGAAATATTCTATTAAAAAGAAAAAATAAAAAGAATTATTCATTTAATATAAAAATTGATAAAATAAGAATTAGATATAACAAATAAGATCAAAACCGAATTTTGTTTAAATGCATCAAAAAGAACACGCAAGGTTAGGGTTACAGAACAGGTATATATACCAATTCATTTTCACAGAATTTTAATGAAAAGTGTTTACAAACTCTTGTGAGCAAATTCAATTTTTAGCGGACAATCTCAATTATCGAAAATTTCCCCATACTGCGTTTCAAGCAATCTCAAGTAAGCTCTACTTGAACGCATGTATTGGGAAATATTTTATGAATGACGATGGTTAACTACAATGCAAACAATGTCTTATGAAATATATGAATTGATAGAAAGCGTTATACTATGTCGAAAATTTTCCGGCCCACAGCCGAAACATCACCACAAGTCAGTAAAATCTATATACCTATCGAGATGTGTAAGTGCGGACCATCCGCCAATATCTCGTGCCCGTGAAGGTTCTGGCGTGCGCAAACGTCAATACATGCCGTTTATAGGGGAAGATGGAAGGAGGAGAAGTAGCCTTTTGGCTGCCTCTTCATCATACATCTCCCAAAAACTCGACCTAAAATCAGTCTACTCATCAGCTCAAAATCATCCCCACCGAGTAGTCCAGTGGGTACTCGTAATATCCTAATATCGACATATCTATATCTAGGACTAAATAAGGGAGGTGAGTGTGAGAAAAGGCGGAGAATCATTGCAAAGTTGAAAATCAATCATAAAAATGAATAATCTAAAATAAAAATCCGAATTAAAAGCCTTAAGTTCGATAACGTTAACGTTGAAAATCAATTTTAAAAATGAATAATCAAAATGAACAATAATCTGAGTTAAAGGCCCTAATAACGATAATGATAAAATAAAATGAATAAATTGACAAAACAACCCGAGTTATCAGCTTGTAGTAAGGTAGGAACATTCAACGACGATAAAGTTAAAGTAAATGAATCACTAAAACCCCAAATAACGGTAGGTGAAAAATTCGATAAATGTATTGTTTAACGATCTCAAGAAGTGGCGGGAAGGTTTTGTAATTAATTAAATAACCCAAAGATTTTGGAGTGCATATTACTAAGATGCGAGTCTGAACAGAGAGATAAGTTAAATGAAATATAATTATTGGAATAATGTAACAGTAATCTATAAAATATTAGCAGGGGAACCGAACCGAATAACATTCAAAAGTATAATTAATCTAAGGCGAAATAAAAGTAATAATACAAAACTTTAACGGTAATGGAATAGCGGTGCTAATAATGAAAATAAGGTAAATTAAAATGGCACTGTACAA
This sequence comes from Schmidtea mediterranea, assembly GCA_022537955.1. Taxonomy (NCBI): domain Eukaryota; kingdom Metazoa; phylum Platyhelminthes; order Tricladida; family Dugesiidae; genus Schmidtea; species Schmidtea mediterranea. The sequence continues at coordinate 61,418,331 of CM039680.1, read as the reverse complement.
TGCCAATAATACCAGAATGCATGAGATTTCGTAAAATCTGCCGCCCATTATTAGACATGGTAATAGAAAAACCCTGTTACTTAATTTTTCTGAGTCATACATAAATATAGATCATTGTATTTTTTATTAATGATGGAATTAATAATAGATAGCATAAATTTTCCTCATACGTAATTGTTAAAATAAATCTAAAAATCATACACAAATATAGATCATTGCATTTTCACTAATAATTTTAGTTAAGAATAGAGAGCAGAACTGTTGCATAATATCACTTAAAGATACTGGCCGACTAAACATAATACATTTAATCCCAAGTAATAGATTCTTCTCTTCTATAAATCTGTGGAAAGGCATGAACTTGCTGTGTATCACCTAGAAATAACCACTGAGAACCTTCGAGAAGATCGAGTGCATTGACGTCTTAGAAACTCGCTTGAGAGTAGAACTGTAGAGAGCCACGGCATCCAATAAACTTAGAACGTAGTAGACATAAGTGACTGAGGGAGTATGAAAAAAATAAAGCTTTCGTAGGAGTACCAATTATATCGAATAAAATATTCAATAAGAAATGATTTGTTTTGTCTTATTCCATATTATATAGTGTCAATCATTCACCTATCTTTTGCAAACAAACCCCGTTTAAAATCAATAAATTATCTAACGAGGAATGAATCGTCGCATAAATTTTTAACAACTCTGAATATCATCTATGCATAACCATCGGTCCAGATTCGATTCGGGCTCATATCACAGAAACCAGACGAGAAGATAAGAACCTATAAGTTTAAAATAAATTTTAATTAGAACCTCTTAGTTCTTTAATTATTAATTATATATATAATTCTAAATTCTTAAAAACGGACGTAATAATGATGAATTATGACAATTTAGATAGTACATTTAGGTAGAGATCCAGTAGATTTTTGAGTAACCTAACCCTAGACAAATAATAATATACCGATATAGTAATAAATAATAAGAATTTCATAATCAAAGCTGTGAAGTTGTTGACGAATAATATAATTGTAGATGCGGATTCCCTCAGGACTCTGAGCAAAGAGCTAATAAAATCACGAAAGGAGAACGCGCAGCTACACCGTCAGTTACTTTAAATGACCCGTGAGATTCAGAAGATCCGTGCACCCACAAAAGTAAAAGCAATTTACCAACGATTGACCGAGGCACAGAGTGGATGAGCGGAGGAAAAACGACTAGGACAAACCCAGAAAACGCAAATACGCAGTTTGGAAGTGGCACTATCGGCTTGCCAAGAAGGCAACGCAGTGACATACCCACTAGTGTAAAGAGAGGCGACAAGCAGCAGCTAAGCGTTCCCAGCGACGCCCAGGGAAGGCGGAACGTCAGAAACGCCGTGCGCAATAAATCGAAGACCAAAATTGAAGTTTGGCTGGCTTAACAATTTATTGGTGTGATTACAAATAAATTATTCTTGTCAATATTTTAAAAGTTAAATAATTGATTCGGCAAATAAATCTGTTGAATTGAAATTGAGCGAGTGGGGTTCGTGCAATAATTGATTCTTGAAAGTATCGAGTACACACGGAATGGACTGAGATAGGAAATTGCGCGTAAACCTTCTGTCGTTAGCGCGTTGGACCCACCATGAGGCCGGGCCTTAGCAGTTCTCCAGTAGAGTTCACCTTTGGCGGTCTCATACCCAGTGGTTACAGTTCCAATTTTGCCTATCAACGGGTAACCATTGGAGGGCAGGAAATTATTGTATGTAAAGGGGTCAAGGTTAGGAACCACTAACCCCGCAGTTACAAATCTGTGAAACTTGTAATTAAAAAGAGGTTGGGGGCGTACTTTAAAAAGTTACAAACAACACGTTTTTTAATTTTTGATAGTTACTTTATTTGATTATTACAAGAGTATTTGAAAAATAATATTGTGAACATCAGTTTATCTAAACCAGGAGTGGGAAACTGTTGATCGCGAAAAGTTTATCACGCAATCGCAGTCATTGAAAATAATTTACTAGGTTAATTTCAAATTTTTTAATTTAAAATAAGTACTTAAAATTTAGCAGATGATGAAACATTAATTTAAAATTAAACATGTTTACTACAACTGACATGACTAATTCCTTGAATACACCATGTCTTACTGCACTTGCATTTAAATGCAACTAGCTGTCACCATTGATTCCTCGACATAAATGAAATTGTGCAATATTGGACAACTGAAAAAGATCCAGTGTTACACTTTGCTCTGTGATAAAGTATACTGATTGTGACCTGAAGCAAACAATGAGAACGAAATTGTTTGTTTACAATTATTAATTTTCTACTTTTGCGCAAGTAAATTTATTGAACATATTGTTGGGCAAAAACAAATATTTTTAAATTGTTGTTTATCTGGCACGACATCCGATAAAATCAGGGCGCGCAAAATGCAAATGGACGAAAAATCAGCAAAAATAGCCAACAATTTATACAATTCGTCCGATGACCCCTGTTTCAAAATAAATATAAAATTTTCAACTTTAACAGTAAGTTCAATAACTGATGGTAATAGTATCAGTTATTGAACTTACTGTTAAAGTTGAAAATTTGTATAAATTAAACCCACCTTATTTTAGTTTTATATTAGTTTTGAGCTTCGCCCTGACTTTTCATAAAAGCTACTATTATTATTATTATTATTATTATTATTATTATTATTATTATTATTATTATTATTATTATTATTATTATTATTATTATTATTATTATTATTATTATTATTTCTGTCATTGCATAATATTCTTATTTAGTATAATTATTCTTATCAGTATTATTATTGTTATCGCCAGATCGTAATTATTAATATTATTATTACCATATTATATGGCTGTTTATGATCGGTTGTGAGGCAATAATTCGGAATGTCTTCGAAAAATCACAATTATTCGGGTCTCTCTTTAGCTATAATTTATGTAAATTAGTAATTTTTTTTCGATTTGTCCTTCATCCTACATTCGGTTGTTAGTTTACCTTGCCTACATTAACTCATATATATATCTTTCATTGCCATTTGTTAACCTTTATATTTAGACATTTCCCAGGACTTCAACACTGCTCTTTCGAGGGTTGAGCGATAGGATTTAGGAACGGTGAATACTGAGCGGTTCCAGCTACTGCCTTCACCACGGGTTCCCCGCTAACCACCGGTTTGATCCGGGGTAACAAAAATTTCATTTTAATATAGTTGTCGGCATGTAAGCTATCATATGTTCAATTAGACTTTTTTCTTGAATTTTATTTCTCGTGATGGAGGCTCGATAATAAAAAGAAAATATATCAAAAATAAAATAGTAGAATATTTTAATTCAAAATTTATTTTCAAAAAAATATATTTCATGGACAAATAACAAAAATCCTATAGTGACTTTCATATTCGTTGTAACGTATTATAATAAAAAAAATTCTTTCAAATAATAATAAACCAAAATGATAACATTATAAAATACAAATAATATTTACTTTTGTTTCCTTTTAAGAGAATTTCGACCCAAAATCAAATCATCCAAAAATTTTGATTACAAATTTCTCAGAGTAAAAAAAAATAAATAAACTAGTGATAGTGTTGGGTTATTATTATTGAAACTCGGTTCCCTATGATTCCTCGTGTCCTTTTCGAATCAAAAAAGCAAACCCAACACAGAATAATTTTATTTGCACTTTACCACAGTTACAACTCAATCCGATTTATTTCAAACCAATACTAATGTTTCTTTCTCAATTGTAGAATAATTCTTTTCATGTGGCTTTAATGTTCTGCTGGCATATGCAATTACGTGATCTTTCTCACCTTCAACTTGCAGCCCTAATACTGCGCCCAACGCAAAATTACTCGCATCTGTCATTAAGATGAATGGTATTCTAAAAATTGGACATCTCAATATAGGTTTTTTAATCAAACTTTCTTTAATCAATTCGAATGCTTCTTGTTGAGCTTTTCCCCATTTAAATTGAGTCTGCTTTTTTAATAATACATTTAAGGGTTTTTCTACATGAGAAAAGCTTTTAATAAATTTTTTATAATAACTAGCTAAGCCTAGAAATTGTCGAACTTGATCTACATTTTCAAGGATTGAGTATTCTTTAATTTTCCTCACATTTTCTGGGTTTGGTTGCAATCCATTTCAAGAAATAATATGACCTACATAAACCACTTCAGATTTTCCTCATTCACATTTAGAGGGTTATATTTTTAGATTATCCTTTAATAATCTTCTAAATACAGTTTCCACATTTTTCAGATGTTCTTTAAAAGTATTTGAAAATATTATTATATCATCAATATAGACTAATGCATGTGGGACATCACGCAAAACAAAATTCATACCTCGCTGGAACGTAGCAGGTGCTCCAGTTAATCCAAACGGTAACACATTAAATTCATACAATCCCTTACCTATCGCGTAACTTGATTTAATTTCCGATAATCGACACAAAATCGCAAATCGCCGTCTTTATTTTTAACAACTACTATTGACGATGAGAATGGTGAAGAACTATTTCGTATTATTTTGAACTCTTTCATTGCTTTTATCTGTATGTCGCTTTTCTCTTGATGTATATACGGAATTCTATACGGTTTCAATTTAATCGGAGTTTCATCAAGTAATGGTATCTCATGTTCATTTACTTGAGTGAGTCCCAAATCGTACTCGTGTTTTGCAGACACCATGTTATATTTCTTTAATAACTCCGTGAATTCCTATTTTGCGATTCTGTTAAATCCTTACTAATGACTTGTGGCTCTTTATAGATTTTAATATTTCTCGGTAATTTTGGAGTTTTCTCTATTTCAAACCTCGTTAGTTTTCCCAGTTTGGTTTTTGGTTTCATTTGGATGGGTTTTGTGTTTTGATTAACTATTCTCACTGGCACTGTTTGGTCTTTGACTTTTACCACTTCATCACACATTGGTACTTCATATTTTTGTATTAGCTTCTCATTTGGTTCAAATATGCACTCCTCATCTGAAACATCTAACACATCCGCATAATATATTACATCACTTCTTGCTGGCAATTCTAGCGTTTGTTTTAAAAATACCTCTCTCGCCTTATGTCCTTTTTCGTCTGTTTGTTTTTTCATTAATCTCCCAGTTTTTAGATCAAGAGAAATTCCTTGTATTTGTTCCATCACATCCATACCAATTAAACATTCGACAGGACTATCTCTCATTACTGACACATAATGCACTAATTCGTGATTATCAATGATTAATTCAGCTTTCAATTTCCCAATTATATTTAAAACATGGTGCGACATTGACCTTATTACTTTACTTGTTGGTTTCATATTTGATCTCTCTTCCATTGTCAACAAATCATCTGATAGTATAGTATTACTGGAACCTGAATCTAATAAAGCTTCCACTTTTCTTCGATTGAATAGAATGTTTATTCAAGGCTGTTTGCCTTTATTTCCTAATGTCATCATCGCATAACTGCATGGTAATCCGAGCATGTTTTTCCGTTCAATTTCAGCTCTCGAGGGTTTAATGTTATCTAATTCAAATTGAATATGTTCTACCGATTTCATTTCTTTCAATTTTTCAGTTCGATACTTTGGTGCCGTTGGCAAAAACGTTGGTGTATACTACTTTGAAAGCGTTTCAAATTCCGCTAAGTTTCGGAATAGGTTCTAATTAAAATTGTAGCTCTGGCTTTTCTCACTCTTCATAATTCCTTTTTGAAAATATTTTTGTTCCCTTTTATTATTATCAATGTCATCATTATTATCGTTATTGTGATCACTTGCTGCAAATAGAGATACTTTGCTTCTTTGATTGGTTTTCAGTTGTGCTCTCACACTTGCCATTTCTCTATATTGATGATGATTATTGAAAAATCTCGCTAAAAGTGGAAAACAACCAATAATCATTTTCCATGACCATCCGGATATTACGTATATTCCTTGAGCCGATAATATTTGCGACATTATTACCTTTATTGTTATGATTACAACATAGAATCCAATTAATTCTGCTAATGCTTGTCCTAAAACCATGAATTTCCCCTAGATCTTTTTCAATGTTTTATATGTTGCCTTTCTAAAGTGATCTGGTGTTAGAATGTATTCATAATTGACTTTACCTTCCCCGTTAGGCAATATTGTATCAATCATTTCTGAGATTACACGTTCCTTTTTTGATGGAAATAACAAATTTCTTTGACCTTCGATATCTTCGCTTGCATAAAAACCAATTTGTGCCATCTTATTTAAAGATGTAAAATTTACTAGGTATTCTAGATTTGTTAATTCTAATTTATCTGGAGTTCTCCCTCCTCGGTAATGCTATCCATGAATCATGTGCTAAGCGATATAATGGAGCAAGTAATCTAAGCAGTTTTCTGGCATTACCTGTACTGGGCGTGGAATAGTGTGCATTTTTATCAGTAATGTATGGCTCCATATTCCACAGAAAAATACAAAAGTAGTTCGCTTCACAATACACTCTCTAACTTTAGCTTGCAGTAGATCAGATTCCGGTTACACATAATATTTTAAATCATTTTCCACTTTCAATTTCTTTGGGTATGCATCTGGACATTCTGTCATGACCACAGCCGAATAGATTTTTCCCATTTCTGTTTGGGAACAATCGTAAGCTGTCATACCTGTAGCATGTGTAGTTATTGTACATAAAATAAAGAGCATAACTATTGCCCATGGAGATATCATCTTTTTTCTTAGCCCTGGGCTATCCTTCCCATTTTACGGTTTGTATGGTAACTTTACTTCATCACTTTCATTTACTGTAAGATCATTATTCAACTTCTTCCAACCTCCATTCTTTTTAACCCACACTATAAAATATTCATTTGAGATTCGTGCAGCTACATCTATCAAATTTTCCAAATTATCCGTTTCTGGTATCGCATGAGCTCCAACTTTTAAAACCATATAAGTCAAACTTGTTAGCATTACTTCTTTTTCAATTCCATTTTTAGTCAACTTTTCATTTAATTTCTTTTCACAAAATTTATCGTTTTCTTCAAATCTTTGCACGACATTTGGAAGTCTGTTTTTCATTTCAGTTACCATGTTTCCTAACTCATACTCTACATCTATTTTTATTTCAAACATCGGATATACTGCTTTAATCAAGCCCATTAATATTATTTTTTTCATCAACTTCCTGTTCAATTATCACTAAACTCTGCTTTATCTCATATTAAGTTCTAGGTTTCCTAACAATTATTTCACTATTTATCTCACCTCTAGGTGCCTCAAAACTTTCTTGTTTTTCCGAATGTTCTACCTAAATTTTATTATTCGATTCATTTCCTTCCTTATCACTGAAAATTTCATATACTTTTTCTCGTTCTATTCCGTTTACGTTATCTTCCTCTATATCTGTATTTGAATTCTCCGAATATTTCACTGAGTCTACTTTCTGTTCGTTTATTGCTACTACACAATTCACTAAATACCCTGCCCTTCCATCGGGATCTAGGTATCCGTTTTCATCTAATTCCTGTGGCTTAAATCCACAATCGTATAAATATTCATCATCATCTAACTCTTCACCTTTGAACATCAATATAATAATTCCATCTTTTCTTATTCGGTTTGCAGCTCTTTTTCGTAACTTCTGAACTTTTGTACACCAATGTTCCTCTATATACTCTGTTTTTCTGCAATTTTCAAAATCTATTGCTATAATAAATGGTTTTAATTCCATTCTAGTTTCTCTTAATTCTCTACCAAATCTTCGCAACAAACATTTTAATTTTTCTCCATTCCTCGATTTATCATATAAAAATGGTCGTATTATGTTTACTATTTCTAGTTTAGCCTTTTCCTCTAGTTCTATTTTATCAATTAACTTTAATTTCTCAGTATTTTTAACTCCATCCCAATCACATAAAGCATCTCTTAAGTTTCTTGTTATTTCTTTTAAGTTTCTTGTTATTTCCTGTGAATCACTCTTTTCCGCTACTTCTTCCTTAATCATTCACGCAACCTGCAATTTATTTTTATTTCCAGATATAAAACCACAATCTATTAAACATTCATCGTCTTCTAAATCTATTCTTAAATTTCACCTTTATTATCTGTCTTCCATTATTCTCTTTTAATCTAATTTTTAAATCTTTAACATAATCTCCTATTTCACAACGAATACAGATCACACTATTTCTACTTTCATCTACAACATCAATAAAAATAAAATCTAACCATTTATTTTTTCTGAACACTTTCCCAAATATTTTCATCATATTTGTTATTTCATCTCTATCTTTTGAATTCACCTCATAATAATCAACACAAAGTTCAATTACACTTTTCAATCTTTGTACACTCAGTGACATCTGACTCAATTCCAGTAATGATGTCATTATTTTAGACGTTTCCGCTGCTCTCTATTCTATTAATTTATTAATCCTCGACATAATCATTATTGCCTTTTTGCTTTGCAAATCATCTTTAATCATCATTCTTTTCAATTTTGTGTCTGATGCTTCTGATTGCGACTCATACATCATGTGTATCCGTCTCTTCATCAGATTCAAACTTGCATATTAAACGATCCAAACGTCGACTCATTTGTTTCACTTCGTCTTCAATTCTATTATTCGAATTATCTGGCTGCACAAAAGCAACGTTGTCTGCTTGTGATATGTCACTTTGGAATCTAATTTTCTTTAAGATTGTCTTTTGGAATTTCTCATTATACCTGGGACATGACCTCACCATATGTCCATAACCTCTACATGAATGACATTGAATTCAGCCTTGTAGATTAACTCTATCTGTTTGAGGTGACGATGACGTTGATGGAGATCTTGATTTTGCGAAACAGTTTTGTGATACATGCCCTCTCTTTCCACAATTATAGCACTGTATATTATCATTAATTCGCTGACTATTGGTGGTCGTTTTACTAAAACTTTTCCCACCATTGTCTTTCAAACCAATCTGGCCACATCCTCTTTGGACTTCGTTGCTCTTCATTTTTAAACCAACATTGACTATAACTATGTCCCTTTCTCTGTCAATGATCACACTGGACAGGACTTGGACTTCTTCGAGCATTGTTTCTAAATCAGCATTGATTTATATTATATCCCAATTTATGACAATGACTACATTGGACAGGCCTTTCTCTCTCCTCGTTTTGACTATTTGTAGATTTCCTTGGCTCAAATTTCACTCTAAATTTTGGTGATGGACTGGTGGATTTCTGGAATAAATTATTTTTGATTGGCGATATTGATATATCTGTAGATTCATCAATAGTTGTAAAAGATTCCACTTTTGGTTGAGTAGTTTTCAAATTCAATTCAATCTTCATAGCCTTTTTAATTAACTCATCAAAATTGTTGAAATCTACATACCATAGGGTCTTTTTAATTTCTTTTCTAACTCCTGTCAAAAATTGGTCTTGCAATAATTCCTTCACTTGTTTCGCTACATCAACATGTTCGGGTTTAATCTCGAAAGCTTTCTCTGCAAGGGTTGTCAAATGATAAGGAAATTCACTTACCGACTCATCTGGTCTTTTCACTCGATTGTAAAACTTTTGGCGCATTATTCGTTAGATATCGCCCCCAATTAATTTAGCTGCTAAGGCATCTTTCAACTTGCTCCAATCATTGGCAATGAGTCTTTTATCAATTTCTTGCCAAGCCTCTTTCGCTGCTCCTTTTAAACATAATGGTAACCGTTGCATCATAATCAATTGGCTCCATCCGTAAGCAGTGGCATACATGTAGTAATCAGCCATAAAATCAACAAATTCGACAGGATCTCCTCCATATTGTTTAACTGGTAGTTTCTGACAACTTGCATAATCATTACTAAGAGTAGCAGACATATTTGTTTGGACATTGGATACAGGGGTTGTCATAGTAGACACCGGGGTTTGATCATTATTATTGGAATTGCTCGCCATTATTTCTGATTGCTTCTGGTTTCTCAAATTATAAAATATTTTTTGTACAACTTTTTCTCATCTGAATTTTAAAATATTACAATTATTAATGTTACCTTTTATTTTAATTTTGTAATTTATTCTATAATAATTTTCTTTATAAATTCTGTCGTAATGAATCACAAAGGATTTTCAATAATTTGAACGTTTTCTTTTAATTCAATAATATATTCTCTTTTCAGTTTATTTTTACTTTGACACACTCTTTTTAAACAATTTAATTATTTTTAGCACTATTCTCAGATGACTTAAGATCACGTCGGGCTCACCAAAATGTTGGGTTAATATTATTGAAAGTCGGTTCCCTCTGACTCCTCGTGTCCTTTTCGAATAAAATTAGCAAACCCAACACAGAATAATTTTATTTGCACTTTACCACAGTTACAACTCAATTTTTATTTCAATGTCTTGTAATTACAATTTCACTGATTTATTTGCACCCTTCAACCACCGTAAAATTTTATTATCTTAAGGTAGGTTATCCAATGGATAATCACCCTTTCTGATAGATAACTTTTGACTTTACTTGGATTTAGATTCTTCTACTGACCTGACTACACTACTAGTTTGCTTCGACCATTGGCCACTTCGTGTTTTTCCCTTTTCCTTTTATATTCCTGCTCAGACTGTTTTCAGACAATTGTCAACAACATTTGCTACATTATTAAATTATTAAAAATAATTACTTCCCACAGACCACCTTAGCCGACATTTGTCAACAACGTTTGCTACATTACTAAATTACCAATTAGGAAATAATTACCTCTCCATAGATCAGTGGCGCCCATTTAATATTGTTTAGGCCATTTTACCATTTTATATTATACACGCCGGGTTTTCCTCATCTCTCGGGTTTCCCATTAGTAATTAATTTTTTTAATTAATTTCTTTTTTTGTCTTATATTATTTACTAGGGACCCCTCAGGAAATTTTTATTATTATTTCTGAACTCGTCTCTCAATTTGGCGTTCAACCATACCAATTTCAACCGATCAATATTACTTTCGAAATTTTGTAAATTTTTTAATTAATGTTGCACTTTTATCATTTTCGTGTTTTATTGATTTTACTGTACTTTTTTTGTAATACCCCAACAATACTAAAAATTGGTAAAAGAGTAAAAAGTGAGAGTGAGTCAAAAGAATGATTTTTGCTCGACCAGCTCTGCCTTATATAGCACGATTTCCCGTGTGTGTGTTTTGATACGGTAAAACAAGTGTTGAGCCTAGAGCCAAAATTAAAACAAAAACGGAAAAACAAATTAAAACAAAAAAAATAAAATAAAAATAAGGAAAATGGTCACTGTACATACACATGCACCACAAGCAGACACCAAAAATAAAATAAAAACATCAAATAAACAAATTAAAACATAACAAAATTAATTAAAATATATATTAATAAAATCAATCAACGCATACAGAGACAGAAAGAAACATATATGAAATAAAATAAACTGCCAAAACCTTGCAAAATAAGAAAAAACATAGGCAGAAGTGGCGACCAACAAACAAAATATGAAGGGCTAAAAAGAATACCTTAATAAATAACAATAAAAATAGAGCCCAGTAACATAAAATTAATATATCAATAAATAAGAAAAATATATAACAAATTATAAAAATAATTTCAAATCAATAAAAAGGATAAAAAGGATAAAAAGCCTTTAAAATGGCGAAAAATCTCCTATTGGTCGCACACAGGCATAAAACTACTATATAAACCGGACAAAACTCATTATTTTTAACCTTTACAAAAACCTAACTTCATTTAATTTGCAACTTATACTTGAAGCAATTTTTGATTCGATTTTTAAAATAAGTAAGGACACTTTTATTTATTATGATATGGTTGTAAATCTATTCTTTTATGTAATTTTTAAAGTGTCATAATGTTTAGATGTTTGTAGCAATTAAAAATTTTCTCATGCTTCATTTATATTATTATTAATAATTCATATCGAGGTCCCAATAAATTCATATATATTTTTATGTATTGTAATAGCTATCGGGAGGGCAGGCCGGTGGTCCGGCTGACGGATTAAGTTCCGTTAGTTGAGATCGCGGGCCGAGCACTCCTGAAATCTCGGTCGTCCGCGGTGAGGTCTTGTCGAAAGACGCAGGACTCTACCCACAGGGCATCGATTAACAACTCGCAACGTCTGATGGAAACGTCGGTCGAGGCAAGCAGAAAATCTTAAATTATGGGAAGGGCGCCGTCAGTTAAGAGTATTAGGGATGATCGCTGAACGATCTTAAGGCGAATTTTTCTGTATAAACCTCGCAAATCACATTACGACTGAGCAGCAGGGATAGACGAATGACTTTGGGACGCTTACAGATCATAACCTGTAGAATCGAATTTTTATTGGGAAGTGTCAGACATTCAAATAACCGTTCTCGATATTCTGAAAATCATAGGTAGGCATATTTATTTCAAGTAGATAGGCAAATGTCTCCTAATCACAACACTGCATAAAAACCCCATAATATAACATGAGTTAAGAAAAGTATTAAGTCAACGTTAACCCGACAAAAATTTTACTATACGTAATAAATATCGCGGATAAACATAATCACCGACCAGAGTCCACCAAAATCAATACGTGATCTCCACCATAGACTTTAACAATCAAAGTCCACAAATATCTCACTCGATCGAATGAACAATTTTACACTACCGTTAACCAACTACAATTACATAAATCAATAGTGAGAAAGTCTAATTTTTGGAAATACACGCCACATTGGAGATTTCGCGTCTACGTAGAGTTTTCCACAAGAATTTCTTAAATCAAATATTTATTAATAAAACCTTATCCCGCGCAGCATTTCCCTCTCTACCCAGCAACTCGACCATTAAATGGGCCTCCCTGAGGGGAAGCGCCGAAAGTGGAACTGGAAGTCAAAGGCGTCGGCCCAACCGGAACCGTCGTCGCCGAGAAAGATGACGGGCAGAAAACGCCTTCCTACAGACAAACTTGAGAGCAGGGGAACTTTTTTTTTTTTCATGATAAACGTACAGTCTTAGCTACTCACAGTTAATCTAGTGAGCATTGCCCGCCAAATACCACGAGGAGGTGACTGTACCTCGCCATCTAACATGCATTCGCTTTTTCCATCAGCTCAAGCTTAACCCACAGTTCCTCTTGGGATTGGATCTACATTTTGGTTTCAGAACTCTACCTTCCTTTCGACTTTCAGCAAAGCTCGTCATAAGTACCAATCATTTTCGTGTTCTTTTCTTTTTCAACTACCTCTTTCTTTCAGTCCGATTTCTATGCATCATCACCATAATGCTGCTGTCTCTTAGTATCTTTTTAGACATTCTTATTATTTCTTTTCTTTTTATTCCGAGCAGTTCACTTATGTCTTTCATCGATTCTTGTGATATGGCTCCTCTTCAGTTGAACGTTAATGCCATTATCTTGATTGTTTCGTTCTCACGTCCGATAAGTTTTCTTGTTTCTTTTATAATTGATTCTTTTTTGTAGTAGTCTATTTTTCTTTTGTCAAAGGCGTCGGCCCAACCGGAACCGTCGTCGCCGAGAAAGATAACGGGCAGAAAACGCCTTCCTACAGACAAACTTGAGAGCAGGGGAACAAATAGAAATGGTTGACTCACCTCCCGCCTACGAGGAAGTGGAGTTTCCCTCACTGGACCTGGATATAATCTATGCTCCGGTTTCACCGCTCTTCCATCGCCCGCCCTCTGCTCAAATAAACCTCAACGGGATGAAGAGCGAGCAACCCAGTCAAATCCGCATCTCTACGATGCTAAACCTCACTCCTATTGAAATAGGCATCCTGAGCGAACGCACCGCTCCAATTACCCAATCAACGATTGCGCCGACTACTTCGTTTTAAGAATGGTCGAGCCTGGCAGCCTCAAACCCTCCTGCCAGGTACCCCAAACGTCGGCGATTACCCGTGGACATCGACGGGAAAGACTAATAGACACATCTTTAGTGTGGTACATTCGAACTCTATTTTTGCACAAAAATTCTATGATTACTCGATCTGACCCTCTTTTCTACCTATTCGTATATTTATTATAATCTAGCTTAAGAAAAATCTTCCTGTGTCAACTTATTCTATTTTTCTTTTGTAATACTCCATAAATGTACTTAAAAATTATATGGTTTACTTAGTGTATTTGTTTTTTTTCTTACAGTAATTAAATGTTTAAAGTAATGATTAATTGGTTATTATTTAATTATATTCATCAATTAACATCTATTATTTAATCCGTCATATTGCATAAGAAAATTGTACGGAATTATAGTAGTATTAAAGGATAACTTAATAGGTAACCTCTATAATGCTGGAATAACAATCGGTGTTGCCCCAATTTGATAATTAAAGTTCTGCAGTAAATTCACAAACCCAATAGTTAAGATTTGGCATTTAGAAATGCGTTGCGAGCAACCGATATTCTCACAATTCATATCAAATTCCCAAACGTAATAAACCAGGTTCTCCTTAAGGATTATAGTAGTAGAATGAAACGCGTAAGACCTTCTAGTGGCCGCGGTGAACTGGGAACGAAGGTTGTTCGAGGAGTAGTATTGGAAACAATGCTCACCTGCTCGAATGGCATTCGCTGTCATACACAGTTCCAACATGATTCCGACCATGGGTGTATGGCAGTAGTAATAAATTATGTGGTATGCGTGGAAAATTAGCCCTAGAATAGGAGAGGCAGTTTGGGGTGGGAAGTGCGAACCACCGCTGGTAAATGTTTTCCCCGTACACCAACACAAGGAATTTTTCAGAATATTCTTAAAATATAATTTTTTAATTCCTTTTGATTTATTATTAAATTTTTACATTTTTTTGTATAAAAATTTTATTTAATTTTTAATTATTTTATTTTTCTTTGAATTTTGAATTTTTCTTTTTAAATTTAGGTTTCCCGCTCTAAAACACACAGGCATTATCGTGCTGGTTAAACAAATATGGGCTTCATCAGTTTTTGCCCAACAATATTAAAAAATCATAAAGAAAATATTTTTGATCAATTTTTAAAATTAAGACCAAGCAATACCCAAACCCGAATGAAATATCAAAATATCGGCTCGAGGGCATGGCCGGAGCCTTTGCATGTCTCTGGTGTGTTGTGACTATTGGAGCTATTTTCATTTAAAAAGTATTTTCCTACAAACCCTTGGGTATCCGTTTTGCAAAAAACGTATTTTGAAGTTTTAGAGGGTTTCGAGTTTTTTTGTTATATTTGAACATTTTCTTATTGCTCTTTTTCTTTCTCTTATTAGTAACTCGAATTTTCGTTGGAGTAACACATAGAAGTAGATATTTAAATAAATGGACTACTAAATTTCATTTTGCTTTACTGGAACACTTTTTAGTTGACATTTTCATTTTTTCTAAAGTTCTGACCCACAAACGCTGTCAGATAAATTATGTATTACTGGTAAGTTAGTTTAGTTTATTTTTCTTAGCTTACATGGTTATGCAATAATATTTTTTATTTTTACTTTTTTGTTAGTTTTCTTAATCCATTTAAATACTCATATGTTCTTTAAAATAGAATAAAATGGTGCTGAAAACTGGGTGTAGCGCTAAAAAGAAATACTCAATTGCTTTGGTGGATAGCAGATGTTCAGGTCACTTTATACTTTAGAATTTGATTTTTTGTATAAGCTTATCATGTATAAAAGGTTAAAAGAGAGGGTAAAAATAAACATTCAAAAAAATCAAAACATATTGAAAGTAACCTGAAAAAAATCAGGACATTTTGTGAAGGAAATATATCGAACTCGTTTCAATCACAAGCTACACCAGTTGTCATAAATTATTAACAATCACAAATATTATGAACAGATAGCAATTCAAAAATTTATATTTTTCATAGAATTTCCATTTTTAAAGGTTTCTAAAATATTTTTGCATCTGTTAAATTTTTAAAGTTTTGGTAATAATTTTGGTAAGTTTTTTGCACGTGATTGTGGTAATTTACTCCCTTTCTATGATTTTACCAATTTCTGAATATGTAAAAATATCTAACTTTAAATTTATTAAAAATTGAGATTTTCGATAATCTTTTAAGATTTTCCAAAAGTAAAAATTAAAATTTTATTAAATTAATAAAAAATTTTCTTACTTATTTAAAGGTGCAATATGATAAAGTGCTTCAAATATCCATAAATTATATATTTTTAGAATTAAATATTTCCATCTTCCTTTTGTACTTTATTATGTCGTTGTATTTTCACTCAAATCATTTTTCTAGAGTAAATGTCCTTAATTTATATCCCTATTTCAAAAGTGTTTATTTTTTCTATGGAACCATACATAAATGACACCACTAAATTTTTTACCTCTTCCCTGCCATTGTCACAAAACGTTAGCCCGATCAAATATGAGGTCACAAATCTTAATATCTTGAGAAAACATATATTAAAAAGGTTGCCTTGGAAAGTTGAAATTAGTATAAAGTAATGTTGAAAAAATTTAAGATGTAACATCAGATTTCGTTAACACCCCACCCCCCTTCGTCACAATTGTATAACCCCTACCCCTTTAGGTGCGTGTCGTCATCTATAGACGTCTCATATATATATATATATATAAATTAATTATTTGATATTGTCGACCTTAATTTGTGGCAATCCGTTTGTGTTAAAAATCATAGAATAAAAAAAAATCAAAATCACGTGCCAAATTCTCAAATATTTAAACAACACATAAATTTCCTTAAAATAATATAATAATTATCATAGAATATTAAAAATTTTAAAACTAAAAGTAAAAATACATTTTAATATATTTTTATTTCAATCAAAATCTGATCAGATCACTCATGTATTATGAAGTAGTCAATGAAGCTGTTGAATTGGGTCCAACTTCCTCAGAGGATCAAAAGAATCGACATTAGAATTCATTTCCACATATGTATTATTTAATTTGGCTTCAAATTCTTTTTTAGTCATTTTTCTCTTTTCCACTGGAGTCGGAGTAAAGTCAATAGAGGAAGGATCCTGCAAATGAATCAATGTAGAAGGTAGCTTTATGTTTCTAGTCGTCGCCTAAATTACGATACTATTATGATGAAATAATCTTCATAGAATCAACAACAACCACTTTATTTGATGATGATGATGAAGGCATAATCGATATTTCTGTATTGGCCTTATTATTAGATGCGTTATTGGGAATCATTTGGGTTAAGATGTTTGGTTTAGCATTTTCTGGGGTTTTCTGAGTTTCTTCCGGTTTCAATGTCCACTTAGACAACACAGAATCCAAATCACTTATTTGCAAGTGTTGATTGGTAAATATCGAATCGATTATTGAAGTTGATGAATTTACTGGAATTTGAGGGTTAATTGGAGATCCTATCATTGATGAATGAGACGAATGCTCACTGGCAACACTGTGGATATTTGCTGAAATTCTACCAGGCCCTATCACTATGTTTCCTATTGTGGTCGATAATTACAAGTGTTAATCAATTTCCAGTTTTCAGATATATATATATATATATATATATATAAATCTAACTTTTTGAAAGCAAATCGCTCGATGCTTTAGAGACAGCTTTGTAAACATAAAGCAGCTGGTGTTTATCATCCAAAAGATTTCTTCTTTGCTGCCACATTGATAATAAAATATTATCAATGTCTGGAAATATACCGGTGATTTCCATTTGCAAAATTGCAGAGGTTAAAAGGATAAACAAACCACTAACAGAAGACCCGTTCCTAGCGTATATGATGGATAAGGAAAATTCAAGCTTTCATAACTGCACACTGAGACAATATTTACAGTGCAAAACTTTTAAATGTGCAATCGATAAATTTTGTAAACCAAATGTGATCTATCTAATAAATTGGTCACACATCATTTAATTCCATTATTTTCAGTCCTATTCACCACAATGAATCAATATTTAGTTTAATATTTATTTATTATTTAAAGGGAAAAATAAAAATTGAAAAATAAAAGGGATTTTTTTAAAAGATATCTAGAAAAAAGAAATGAAAATTAATCAATATTTAGTTTCATATTGATTAATTATTTTATTTTAAAGGAAAATAAAAATTTTTAAAAAATTGAATAAAAATGATTTTTTTAAAAGATATCTAGAAAAAAAGAAACGAAAATTAATCAATATTTAGTTTCATATTTATTTTTAAGGGTAAAATAAAAATTGAAAAATAAAAAAGGATTCTTTTAAAAGAAAATATCTAGAAAAAAACGAAAATGAATCAATATTTAATTTAATTTTGATTAATTATTTTATTTTAAAGGAAAATAAAAAAATTTTAAAAATTGAAAAAGATTTTTTTAAAAGAAAACATCTAGAAAAAAGAAAAGGAAAATGAAATGAGTGACATTTTTTTGAAGAAAAGCGTGAAGAAACAAATTTTTGTAAGGAAAATTCAAATTTACAAAAATTTTTATAGAAAATGATTGATCTTAAGTAACAATAGGTAATTGTGTGATGACTTTATTTATAAAATGAATTTTTTATATTTTAAATACTATTTTTTATTTTTCTACCTTAAATCAAAGAAAGTAGATAATAGAATAATTCTTTTTAAGATTAAAAATAATTTTCATATAATCGAATGTCTTAATAAAACTTACTTAAGCTAAAAAATTTTAAATGCATATTTTTTTATTTTAGAATTTTTTAACGATTAAAAATAATTATTGAATTATCCTAAATCTTTTTAAGTTTTTATTAAATTTATTTTTTTATTTTCTAAATTAAATTTTAATTTTCTCGATAAAAACCAATAAATTTTAAAAAAGATTAAAAAAATTTATTCGTGACTTTATTGGCCAAAAATTCGATGATAGATTATAAAATATTGTGCCTAGCATCATTATACTTCCTAAATTTGGATCAATTTTAATTTATTTAAGATAATTTTTCCTTGTTAAAAAAAATCATTTTTCAATAAAAAATTTGATCGAATATAGAGTTTGACATTTTCTTAAGTATTTTAATTTTTTTTTTTGATTAATTGTCATCTGAAAATTTAAAATCATTTAACTAAAATTATTTATAAATCGCGGTTCTCAAAAAGGGAAATTTGCCTACTATTTGTATTTTAAAAAATATTAATGGTTGCACTGTATATATGTCCTATATTTAAAAAAAAATTTACATGCAAGAAACCGCTATTGGTTTTGTTAGAGATCTTTGTTGTCTATAGTATCGACATAATTCAGTTTCGAAGGATAAAAATTCATCAAGTGATTTTGGCAATCTAATAAAGAAGTTATTAAGTTTATTTGTCGAATAGAAATCTCCAAACTTGTTGCTGACATTATGAACAAGGAAATGCCATACGCTTCGTGATTGATTTGTCTTCAAGTGTTTCATTAAGAGAATACGTTCGTCCCAATTCGGTTTTTCCTTGAAAGATTGTACAGATATTTCGAATTTACTACCGACAGAAAGACTTTTTGATTTAGGGTCGGGCCAATATGTAACTACACGGGCCTGTTTCATAAATTATTTTATTGACAACATTATTATGCAACATCATTAAATATCACTTTAGAAGTGTCATCAGTTCTGCTTGGTGATGCTAACTGCACAAGTATTTCGCAACCTTGTTCAAATATTGCAGTCCAAAATTCACTTATGGTATTTGAGAGAGGGGACTGGCATGTAATAAACCTCGGAAAACAATCATCAATATTCTTAATTATGCTTAACATACTAAATTACAGTTAAACAAAACTACTTGTAACAAAATGTGACTGGCATTAATATAATCATCTTTTCCATCTTTTATAACAACACGATTTTCATCATCTGATGGATAATAAAAAATTCAATATTGACCTCATTGTAAAAATGATCTCAAAATAAATATAATCGTTTTTCAAGTAGCTAACAGAATCATAAATAACAGAGTTGAATTTACAGATATTACAGTTTTTAGAAATTTTGACTGTTTCATTTTGAAAAAAATGTAATGTTTTGTGAAAACATTTTTCAAAGTATTTGGCCATTTTTGATCTGTAACAAAAATCTTTGAAAATACCTTTATAAGATTTTAATAAAACTTGACTAAGGCATCGTCGGAAATTTTTGTTAATTGGCAAAAGAAAACTTGGATCAAGTTTACAATACAACCCTCCAGGTTCCAATCTCGCATAACCGTTTTTTAACATTTTTAAATTAAATGTATTAATAGAAAAATTAAATCAATTATTCAATTTATCCTAAATTATACAAAAGCAGATTTTATTAAAGTAAATAGTCGAAAACAAAGAAAAGGCAATGGATTTTTGCTATGAAAACCTTTTGCTTGCCCCAATAACTTCATACCGATTCTCTTGCCCAAAAAGCACCAATGCAAAAAGAAAACCCACAGGAAAATCTACTCTTCGTTAACTGAAAGTGTTTTTGCCAAGAGTAAATTAAAGGTACATCAGTTTCTGTATGTAAAAGCCCGAACCAGACCATCAACTATATTAAAGGTCATTCCAAAAAAAGCACCTGCAAGGTTTAAAAGTTCATAAGAATGTGTGTAGCTCTAAATTTGTCAGAAAGCAACACTAAATTGGTGGACCCGGTATCATTGTGCAACTCGATAAGTGTAAATTTGGCAAGAGAGTGGACGGGGCATGGGTTTTCGGTGGTGTTGAAGTTGCGGCTGCCAGAAAGTGTTTTTCAAAAGTTGTTGAAAGCAGAGACCAAGATACTTTAAATGATCTCATAATGCAGTATGTTTTGCTTGGATCAATAGTAGTCAGCGTAGGTTACAAGGTATATAATAAATTCAAAAAAATGATGAATTTGAATAACATTGCGTTAAAAACTCCATACATTTTGTTAACTTGGAAGGGTTTCATACTAAGCACTTCGAAGAAACGTGGAATGAAAACTTGTGTGCCATCACAAATGAAAGTTTTGTGGAATATTGGAATTTATTTGGTGAAGAAAAAATAATATCCAATTGTAGTGGTTTGATTGATGCGATTAAATGCTAAGAGATTAAATTGCGTTGAAATTAATTTTTTGTTTTGTTTTAATATCATTTCATTTAATTTGAATAATTAAATAAATATACTACCCGGGGGGTAGTATTGTATACTCTAATTGAAAACATTTTTGATCTATTAGCAGTGAGAGATAATGAAACGTTTAAACAAAATTTAATGAATTTTAGAAACTTTTATATAGATCGCTATGTCCCTAATTTAACCGATTACGTTTGACATCAAGTTTAGTGTAGTCCAACCTTGACATATTCCGAGGAAGACTCAAATTAATGATAAAATCAGTTCAGGGTTCAGCAATTCTAATGTTCGAGGATTATTAATTTTGGAGAGAAATGACATTTTTTGTGTGTGATTTATACGTGATGTGATTTATTAGCAACAGAGATTTATTCGGATGAAATAATTGTCAAATAATATGATAAATTAATTAATAATATTATTATTAAATAATAATAAATCAATAATAATAAATCAATAAAAAAATTAATAAAAATAATTAATAATAAATCAATAATAAAATAAATAATCAATAAATAATAAATATTAATAATAATAAATAAATAATAATAATTATTAATTCAACTCGATCATTTTTAATATTAGATGTCACCAGAGTTAACTTTTTATTATCCTACTTAATTTAACCTACTTTATAGTTTCCATGATAGCCAATGAAGTGTTTACAGGACATACTTATGTAAGACTGGTAATTTATTGCCATGGAATACATATGTTCTTGATATGGAGAACTGCCCTTTCATAATAAAAATACAACTTTATTGTCTTACTTAATTTAATCTCAAACTGACCCTTTTGCATTTAATGCCAATATATTGACCGAGTTTACTGTTGTCAAGATAACCAATAAGTCAATCTTGTAAATCGATAAAATACTTCAATGTCCGACATTTGACTTACTTTTACATAATTCTGACCAATCATTAATTAATGGACAAATGTAAATATTATCATAATTCATTTTCACAAATATTAATATCAGAATGATTTAATTATTTAATAAATAATTACGGGTAAATTTGGATGCAAAAAATTATTATTTATAAGAAAACACAATGAAAATAACAAAACCTACACGGTACCGAATCTTGCATTCTATTTTTCATGGGGGAACATTTAGCAATAGCAGTTGACTTTTTTGTTATATTTCTTTCTTTTGAAATTAATTGATTCCAGTGCTGATCAAAAATTACACAATTATTTGAATCCAAGAAATCATTGATTTTTTTCAGAAATCTTTCCGCGTCAGCAATGAATTTATTGAGAATTAAATGATCATTGAATGGCTGTTTGGAGCCAGAATGTTGTTTGTGATAGATTTGTTTGCGCTTTTCTTCTTTTTGATCTTCAAGTTCTTGTTTGGTCAAAATCTTTGGTTCTAATACAGCAAACGATTTGTCTTGCTTGCATGCATTTGTTGGACTACTGGAAAGAAGATCGGTTGAATTTAATTTCCTTTCAACTGGATTGCTGAGAGGAGAATTATTCGTGTTTGTATTTGTTGTATTTTTATTTTGATTAGATATGTGATGAGAATTGGGAAATTTGTCCACTATTGGTTGATTTGCCATTGGCATAGGCTGTATTATGTCTTGATTTTGACTTCTGGGAATATCTTGGACTTTAGGCTTTATGATATTTTCTTGATTTTCGTAAGTATTCTGAATGTTTCCGATATTATTCGATGAAATAGGCTGAGAATGCTGATTGACTGGATAATTGGATGAATTGGCATTTGAATAGAAATCTGTTAAGTGAGCATTGTTTTGCTGTTGAGGTATCGTTTGGAAATTGGAATATTGATTGTTCTGTATAGCTGATGGTGTGAACTGGTGGTAATCAGGATAGCTATAAGAGGCTAGATCGTGTTGAGAAATACTTGCTGGTGATTGGATAGAGTTTGAGGTAGGGAATTGAGTGCTCGGCTGAATAGGCTGTGAAATAGATGAAAATGGCATATATTGATATCGGATGTTTGCAAAACTTGGATCAGAATAGGGATTTTGGTTTTGTGGATATTGTGAGTCATTTATTTCATGAGCGTACGGATAAGAACAATATTGCTGCCTTTCGTATTCGTTAGATATTGGTTTATTTGGAGGTACTGAAGCATGCCCAAACCCATGCGCCATGGATATGATATTTGGATTATCAAATGAGTTATGTTGGTAAGGAATTGTGAATTGAGAATTTGTCGCTAAGTTACCAATTGATGCAGCCGAACTCATCGGAGTGTTGAAAGATGAGGAAAAAGAAGAGTAATTTGTTCGTGGTAAAGATAAATAATTCAAGTAGACCGAGTTATCGATTCCAACTTCAGAAGCAGGAGTAGAAAGATAAACGTTTTGTGTTGTTCGAAAATCACAATCTTTAGTTTTACATTTAGATGTGGAATAATTTGGAACGTGGGTAGCTTGTGCACTTGGTGGGCCATAAAACCCCCATGGAGTATATTGATATAAAGGTGAAGACATTTGGTTTTGACTAGTATTACTAATTTGAGGTGTTTCTTGAGTTTCTAAAGCTGATTATCTTTGTAAAAATGATAAATTTCATAGATGACTTACTTTTAGAGTGTTGGAATTTTTTTCTATCGTTTAAGTAATCTTTAAGACGCAAAGGTTTATTTGTAGAACCTGATAATGTAGGAGCGTAGTAGTTAATATAATCTTGTTCCGATTTAATTTGACTAGGTGTTGCAGTGAAATCTATTTGTTTTTCAATAATATCGCAAGGTTGAGGTAATGGATTAACTTCCGATTCTAAAGGTTTTGGTTTTGCGGGAATAAATCTATCTACATCTTTTTGAAGCTTGGTAATTCTATCACTAAGTTTTCGATAGAATGCAATTCCTTCTTCTCCTTTTTTAATTATGTCTTTGTAGAGATTAAATGAACGTATAATTCTTGAAATTACTTTTTCTCGTCTTTATAATAACAAAAATAAATTAAATTTTTTACAAAAAAATCAATTTCGTAATGCGTATATTTAACACTTTTGAGTAATTAATAAAATCAATAATTTTTAGTATACTTATTATTAGTGGTATGAAAAAAAAAGATTTAAATTTAGTTGTTAATCTATAATCAATTGTTCTAAAAGAATGAACTTTTTCCCAATACCCATGTTTACCGTTTTTAATTCATTAAATATATCTAAATTTTACGGAAGTTTGATAATTTTGATGAATTCAATTGTTTCTTTCTTTTAATTATGTCTATCTCTTAATGCAGTCCCCAACAATAGAGTTTAAAAGTCAAATTACCAAGTTTTTGAATTAATTAACAAATTAATTTACAAGCCCCTACTTAAAAATTTCAATTTTGCTTGTATGTTAATATATCTGATTTAATATATCTGATATCATAACAAAAACAATGAAAAAATACTAACATTAAAATTTATTTGATTTGAGTTAAGATTGCTACAGAGTTCCTATATATCAGGAACTAGCTTAGTCAATTTTACCGTCAAATCCCATTTTTTTGTGATGTGAAGTCTATTCCTTTTCTTTAGCAATATATCACTAACTGTACTAAACCACATTCAACCAAATATGATGATGGAAACGATAAGACTTTTTCTATTGAAATTGTAGTTGTATATGGATATTTCTTTTCTACCTCTTCACATAACCGTGTCATCAACCCCTTTATTTTAAAAAGAAGCTTAAATATATCGTCATTTTTAATATGCATAATTTCCTCCTGTGTATAATTGTCTTTTTCAACAAGGTCTACTAAAATTAATTTCGAAATTGCCCTTGGGCCACTGATGAGAAGAATTATGTCTATCTCTTAATGTAGTGCATCTCATCATGCAATGCTGCATGTCCCCAACAATAGAGTTTTAAAGTAAAAAAAAGAGACTTAATGTGCCTTCTTTGAACGCCTTCCTTATTTAATGTTGACAGTGTGGGGCAGCAAATCTGAAAGTCTACTACAATGTTTTGTTCGAGAGTTTATAACCTAAATGGATTTTGATTAATACGATATTGAAGTGTTTGTCAAATTAAAATTAAGGATACAAATTGTGAACAGGTCCTTAAAAATAACGCTATTTGAATATTCCTGGGAAAATATATATCGAGAACTCCAGAGAGAACTGAATTATCTGTACAGGGGTTGCAAATCTTTGTCTTGCAACCAAGTTAGAGCTCATAAATTGTCAGTAGTAATTTCAAAAATAAAATGTATATAATTAATGCAAACATTAATTTTTTTGATAAAAAGAATTATTTTTAGTATATTTTTTTCTGTATCTGTATGTTTCTAAATTAATTGCTGGTCAACCAATTAGAATTTAACATTAACCAATCAAAATGTTTGACCTTAAAATATTAACTGTGTAAACCAAAAATCGAATCATACATTGGTCTCTATTGTAGTGGGCTTTCATGTTTGCAGTTTGGAAAGGATTTGAAAGATATATTGTTATAATTGCAAAGACTGCATTTATAATTACATCCAATGGTGCGCAAAACGATAAATAATTTCTCTTCATATTTATCACCGTTAAAATCCCAAGATTTCGAATTACAAATCGACAAATATTTAGCAAAGTTAAACATATGTCTAACAGGAGAAAAAGAATACAAATAAACAACTTTCAGTCAAAATTCTAGAATTGTAGCAAATAATTGGTTTTATTTTTGATTGGGTGTTAATGCATAGTTGCCAAAGACTTGAAAACGTTACATGTTTTCCAACTAATACTATCGATCAAAAAGTAACTCTAATGCTTTGAGAAAAAAAATGATGTTCCATTTTGCAAATAAAACCTAATATCATCAATCACCTCCTTTTTTTACATAAACATAAAGAATGCTCGACAATATCAAAGCCGACTTCACTGATTTTTCATTTGATTTTCATTTCTAATTCACGACCAACGAATGATATGAGATATTCAAAGTTTCTTGTAATGTATTTTAATGTCGATTTCGTCGAATATTCAAAATAATGAAAGACAGAAAGTATTTTCTTGTATCGACAGAGAAATCAGTCTACCAAAACCCCTTTCTTATCTGTAACATATTTAGTTTACCTGTTAAAACCAGAGAAACTGAGTTTTCAATGGTTGAATAGATATCTTAATATTGCTTACCAGAGAGTGATAATCGAGTTTTCTCAATTTAAAATCTTCTCGACTGACAAGTTTCACTTTTCTTAATCACAATTTTGAAATTCCACTTTTAAGTAACTGTCAAAGTTAATACTTGTTTTCATAGTTGTGAGATAAATCTAATAATTAGTTTATTGATTATAAATATGTATATTAATTTTATTATGTTATAAATTAAATAGTATGTGTATGATTGCTGTATGTTGACATCGCTCAGAATATGAAAATGCGTAATTAAAATTCTCCAAGTTTTATTTAACAAGTGTGTTTAAATAATATAGAGTTTGGAAAATCTTTTAAATCTTTTGAATATTGTTAATGAATAGAAATAAGAATTTAAGTAACCTTAATAATAGTAATGTAATTTATTTAGTCTGATAGGAATATTCAGAGCTATAATTTACCATCGTAATATTTAAATACAAAGAAATTGTTCAATTTGCTTTTTGACATGTTAATTTATTTTTTATAATTAGATTTTTTAGTTTCTTTAAAAAAATAGTCATTCAAAACCACAAAAATGCATCAGTGTAACATAGTAGTTGAACTGAGAATTCAGATCAAAACAATATTGAATGGCCAATGAAAAACGGATGCGTACATTACTGTATTCCTCGTATACAGTAATGATACCTAAAATTGGAATTTTATACTTTGAGTTTTATTAGCTATACTTATAAACTTTTGTCATCATAATGCATAAAATCAATATTATGTGTAATAAATTTATATTACAATAAAATGGAAAATTTTCGGGGTTTTATTGATAATAAGCGGTTATTTTATAAATTTGCCGATAAAATTTAAAACAACAAAATTATATCAATCCAATAGCAATCCAATAGCCTTTGATAATATCATGTAAGACTGATTTAAAATTGATAATAAATTGTGAAATATTCAGTAAATATAGAATTTTTAAAGCAAACTAAAACTTAATATGGATTTTTTACAATTGAAAAGAAAGTGTTATTTAATTGATTGCTTATTGACATTGTTGAGGTTATTGTGGATTATTTAGGTATTTTTTGATAAAACAACACTAGGTCAACACTACCTCCTCCATCCGCAATACACGAATCTAGTTACTATTGGTTACATATTGCATCACTTTAAGTAAGGGATTATAAAAACGTAAAAAATCAATCAATATAGAATTG